>JALIZH010017325.1:10000-17064 GCA_030522465.1 Rhipicephalus appendiculatus | reverse complement strand
GTGAAGGGAGGCTCTGTGCTGAGCCGCTCTGTGGGCAGGTCTGCAATTTTTGTTCTTGTTGCTTTCCCCGCAGCTTGCAGCATGCAACACATTTCTGAATGTACGAGGAGTTCCGTCGTTTAGCCCCAATGATCCAAAAGCCGGCTGCTCGTATCGCTCCCTCGGTAAAGTGTCGACCTTGGTGCTTCACCTCCTCGTGGTAGTGCCTTATAATGAGCATGGCCGCATGATGGTTTCCGGGGATGATGAGGAGTTTATACTCGTCTTGGCTCCACTGGGCTCTGTTTAGGCGACCACCAATCTTCAGCAGCACATTGGAATCAACCCATGGATCGAGCTTCCGCGGTGGGCTCAATTTTGCGATGCGCTTCCCCTGATCTAAACATTTCTCGCGCTGCACAGAACGGATTATGACTGCCTTTGCTCGAGCCAGGTGTTCTGCAGATGGTCGCGTCGGGCTCAATGACCCATTGTCCTGAATAGACCTGCCGCCATGAAAGTTGCTCGCTGCACGCACGAAAACTGCCACCGCACGTGTCAAACACGTCAAACTCGAGAAGCTCTCGAACCTAGTGGCCTCGATTCCTCGCATGCTCACAGGGATTCCAAGGCTGGTTGCTTGAGGCCTCACATCGGCATCATGGTCAGGACCAACGAGTTAAAACCTGCCCTGCAGGATCTCTAATCACTTTTCGCGGCGGCGTAGAAATTCTGGGCCAGTTAGCCGTCCTAACTCTTGAAGCTTTGACGCGGGCAAGAACCTTGTGCCAAGATCTGCAGGATTAATATTTGTCGGAACATAATGCCACTGATCTGGCAGAGTCGATCGCCTAATCCGTTGCACTCGGTTGCTGACGTACACATAGAACCTCCTCGCCTCATTGTGTATATAGCCGAGGACGACCTTGCTGTCACAGTAGAAATATACAGAGTTCAATGTAATATCCATTTCTCTTGGTATGAACTCTGCCAGCTCCACTGCCAAGACTGCGCCGCAGAGCTCGAGCCTAGGAACAGTGTGCCCAGGACGTAGCGCCAGTTTAGTTTTAGACATTTTAAAACCTACATGACACGCATCATTGTTGTCAGTGGTCTTCAGATATGCCACGGCGGCTACTGCCTTGTTTGAGGCGTCCGAAAAGATGTGCGTTTTTCTCCGACTTGCCGTAGATAGCGAAGCGGGTACGTACGTACAAGGCACATGGAAATTCTCAAGCGCCTTCAAGGAATCCTTCCATTCTTCCCACTCCGTTCGCTTCTCATCCGGAAGTGAGGCATCCCAGTGACAAGTCTCTGTGACAATCTCACGGAGAAGAGACCTTCCTTTGATGGTGACGGGAGCCGCGAATCCTAGAGGGTCGTACAAGCTATTCACGGTTGATAAGACGCCACGCCGGGTGAATGGTCTCTCTTGTTTTGGAACCCGGAAGGTAAATACGTCTCCTCTCAGATCCCATCAGACTCCCAGACTGCGTTGGATGGGGGGGTACGTCGACGCCCAGGTCGAGATCCTTCAGGTCCTTTGCTCGGTCCGGACCTTGGAAACGCCTCCATCACTGCAGGGATGTTAGAAGCGAACTTGTGAAGCCTAAGGTTCAAAGCTCCCAACATTCTTTGCGTGCGTTTCGACAGGCTGATAGCTTCTTGTTCCGTGGGAAGGGATTTAAGGCCATCGTCAACATAAAAATCTCATTCCACAAACTGCCTGGCATCCCTGCCGAATTCCTCTTCCCCCTTCCTGAGCTGTCATCTGAAGAGCATAGTTTGCAACAGTCCGTAATGGACTGTTACCAAAAACGTGCACCGTCATCCGGTACTCTACGACCTCGTTTTGAATGTCGTTGTTGCGGAACCACAGGAACCGCAAGTAGTTTCTATGATCTTCACGCACGCTAAAGCAGTAAAATATGTTCTATGTCTCCTGTCACCGCGATGAGGACTTTTCTGAAGCGGATGAGCGCACCCGACAGACTATTTGTCAAGTCTGGGCCAGTGAGCAGAACGCTGTTCAAAGATGTGTTCTCGTACTGTGCGCTAGAATTAAACACGACTCTAGTTTTGTCTGGCTTCTGCGAATGGCACACGCCAAAGATAGGAATGTACCAGCACTTTTCTCCCTCTGCAAGGGGCGGAGCTTCTTCTGCGTGGCCATTTTCGAACATTTTTTTCATGAATGCTACGAAAGACTTCAATGCTTCTGGTTTCTTCTGAACCGTGCGTTTCAAGGTGGCTAGACGAGTTTGAGATAGTTTTTTGTTTTAGGAAGTCGCTGTCTCGGGGAACGAAAAGGGAGGGGAGCTACCCAGTTGCCCGATTCGTTTTTGAAAGACTCCGCGTACATAATGTTCAAAAAATTACACCATCTCCCGCTAAACGGAACCATGTGTAGATGTGAAGCAGCGGGCGCTAACGCTTACATTGGTGGTGGCGTCGACGCTGGTGCTCATCGCAGCGTTGCGCAGGACAGAAAACTGGGGAGGCGCAAAGCACGCAGTGATGGAGCGGTGTTTCCTACTGGAACATGCCAATCGCTGCTAATGGGCAATGAGAGACAGAAGACTCCGACTGGACACAGAGACCCGCAGTCGGCTTTTAGTTAACGCGCACGCTGCGAATTTTTATTGTTCAACAACGCACAGGAAATATCGCCCACCGGCACCACCTTGGAGGTCAAGATCCATTGCCATATATACGGGGTGGCCAGTGAACGGTTGTGCAGCGCGAGCAGTCGGTTTTTTCAACCAAGAAACTCGCTAGCAGACGCTGCCTGCGTCGGCGTCGCGAGGCGAGAGAGGGGGGGAGTGTAGGAGAGGAGAGAGAGGGGGGACGCGCATGCGCAGTGGGAGTGTGGACGCCGCGGGTAGGGGATGCCTAGAGGAGAGAGGGGGAGAGCGTAGGAGAGGAGAGAGAGAGGGGGGACGCGCATGCGCAGTGGGGAGTATGGACGCCGCGGGCAGGGATGCCTAGAGGAGAGAGGGGGGGAACGTAGGAGGGGAGAGAGGAGGGGAGGCGCATGCGCAGTGAGGGTGTGGTTGCCGCGGGGAGGGATGCCTAGAGGAGAGAGAGGGGGAGAGGAGGTTTTTTTTTATTTTTTATTTTTTTTTTAAAGGTTTGAGCATGCGCAGTAAGGGTGGTCACGCCGGCACACCACCACCGGATTAAGCTTCGCCATAAGATGCTTCACATCTAAAAACTTCCTGTCCTCCATAGAAAGAGAAGGTTGGTTGTCTTTCTTAGTCACCTCGAATAACGTGTCGGTGCCGTCACCATAGCAGTCTTGTATGTATGATGAACGAAGAACAAGTTGCGAAGGTCGCGTCCGCTTTCACTTAGCAGAGAGGTTTTCTTTGTCACGGTAATGGCTGGAGCGAGGCTTTATGAAGGAAGGGCGACCGTTTACGAAGATGTTGGTTTTGAAGTTGTTGACATAGTAGAATGTGCGTTGGCGGTCAATGCAGACATCGCCCACAATTACCCAGCCAAGGTCGAGTTTTTCGGCAAACGGTGATTCAGTCGGACCATTTGGTTGCTGGTGGACTTTATGAACTCGCAATACGTCTCTGCCGAACAGGAGAATTTCTGCATTTGGGTGAAGACTGGGGATTCGTTCAGCTATAGCCTTGAGGTGAGCGTGATTCCGCGCTGCCTCGGGTGTAAGAATGTCACTGCTGTTCTCTGGTAGCTTGTTGCACTCTATGAGAGTTGGGAGTGGTAATTTCTCCCCCTCCATTGACACCCTCAACAAAAAAAAGCCAGGAGCTCTTCTCCCCGAAGTCTCTTCAAACCACGAGCACGTCTTCAATGTGTAGGCGGCAGACTGACCATTTAGCCCAAAGACATCGAAGAATTCTATTCTAGCCAGGGATCTGTTGCTCTGGTCATCTAGAATGGCAGTGTTGCGGAATGGGCGCCTCCATTCCTTTCCAATTCCATTCCTTTCAATTCCTTGGAATGAAAAAACTTAGTTCATTCTCACTCCGGGAATGGCTGGGCAGTTCATTTCCATTCCTGTAATTCCTCAACGTAGGACAGGCATCTTGATAGTTTTATCGAGTTAAGAATGAACACTCTATCAAGCTGATGTCATCAGATGCATTAACAAATACAAAAGTACGCAAGACACATTACCAAGGTCGAGGAATAGTAGCTTGGTGACTAATTTCGTGCAGTACAACCACCCTACTAATTCCCATGGGGGCAGCTCCCCCCGCTACCTATTGTCACGTGGTTGTGACGCGGACGAAGGCAGCAGGCGACGTATCCAAGACGAAACTATTTATTTGGCCGAACTTGTGGCCGTGAAACGTAAAGTCAGATTACAGCAATGCACACCGGCACAGATAGCGGCGAACGGAGCGTCGGCCGTCGATCAACTGATCGTCGTTGAAGCGCGCCGGCTTTTATACATCACGCGTCGAACATTCTAGCCTTATCACTGGTCGTGGTGCAAGCTCTGGAATAATCTTGAGTGTTAGCGTCTTGCGTGCAATCTTAATAATACGATCTACTACAACCGGGAAGCTTCTGGAACACTAAGGCGTGGTCTGCACCGAGTACTGCTGATAGTCTTTGTGGGCGGAAATCGAATACAGTAAAAGAAATGTGCGTGACACGATAGTATTTGCATAGTCAGGATGTTTAAACGAATGGTGATGTTTTAATATTAAGTAATCTTAGATGTGGAATGCTAAAATGACGACATAGCCTATTTTTATGCTGACAAAACACTAAGGAGTTTTCCCACGCGTCTGGAGCGATCGTGAATATGGAGAAAACTAAGATTTGGTTAATGGGGAACAAAGCCCTCTAGATCTGCTGGTATTAGTTGGAACAGAGCACCGCTCGGGCACCTTATGCCTTTGCATCGGATTCGGAACACTGGGCTGCACTGCTCGTCAGCACTCACGCTTGTAAAGTGCGCCTCGCAAGCATGCATGGGGTGAGGAAAACGTTCCGTGTTCGTCTGTGCGCAGGTATGCAATGTCTTCCTTGTCACAAAGGTTATTTACGTGTGTCATGTAGTAAACTGCTCGTGAGATAAAGATCAGGCTGTGCATCGAGTATTCGCCACTTTAGTGTCGGGGGTATCAATGGGAACCAACGCGCAGGGATAATTTGCTTCTGCACTAACTTATGTCTCGGTTTCTCTTTCACAAATTGGCAGATCGTTCACACTTTTACCCCATGTCTATCATTACGGAGGAGAAGGGCACAGAGTTCATCGTGTACACTGTGTGCTGCACTGACCCATCGACCTTCTCCGACAGATTTTCGGGCAAAGGCGCCCATGTGTTTAGACAGGGTGGACAGTATTGCAAAAGGGTGGGGGGGTGGAGTATGAGGTGAGACGGCGCGCAAGCTGGTATACGAAAACTTGCAGCGAACACAAGCATCGCGTCAGCCTCAATGCGCATCACAACTTAGAGAAGCGCTTTCTTCGAATATGCCTCGAAGTCGCCGACGATGACAGAAGCAAAAACAAAGCAGTGAAGGGTGGGGAGACCGCAGGCGGCTGGGTAGTTCCGCACGGCGGATGCCAACCCCATAGAACCGCGGTTACGCGAAGAATAGAGACAAACTTCGGAGACATCTGGGCGCCGCCATGGGCTGTTAAGTCGATGTTTTCTTGTTTTTGTACATGGCGTACGTGAATTAATAAGGCCATGAAACGTCGTATGTACCAACCCAACTGTTTTCATGCGTAAGCGTCTACCGCAACACTGTTCGTTTAATTGTTAAAGATGCAAAACACAAAGGCTAACAGCCCAATATGACGGCACTCAAGCCCGTCCGTAAAATAGTCTATAGGGACAGAATTGTAGTAGGCGCGTTGCTTATAAATGTTTAGATGCGAAAAGAAACCAGCGATCCTCAAAACGAGGACGAGAGAAGAAGGCACGTTCAAGCACACACCGTAGCCGGAGTGTGCCTGCTTCTTTTGTCCTGGTTTTGAGTATCGCTGGTTTCTTTTCGCATCTAAACATGAACCAACCGGCCCAGCTTTTCACGCTTATAAATGTACCGTGCTTGTAATCAGCCAAGCCATTTTAAAAGTACTGCTTTATTGTTGAATTCGAGGCTATGACTTACTAATGTTTTAAGTTTGAAAAACAGCCCATAGATAAAAACGTGCTCTATTTTGGAAAAAAAAACATAATTCCATTCCCATTCCATTCCGTGCAAAATGCGCTTAATTCCATTCCCATTCCATTCCTCAAAGCGTTGTCCACATTCCATTCCCATTCCATTCCGGGGTCGCGAAAATGTGGAATGATTCCGGAGTCATTCCAATTCCGGAGTGGCAACTCCGCAGCACTGTAGAATGGCATATATTTTCACTTTCGTTTGAGGCTCGTCTTTGTGGTTCACATCTACAAAGCAGATCTTTGAGCAGGACCTGCCAGCGCAGCCACGTCCACACATTTCTGTGCACGTTGAGGAGACCGTAGGCGACTGCAGTTCAGAGTTCGGCTCGTCTATTTTAGTACCTTGCCTGGAGTCGGAAGGCACGCTGTAAGGACTCCTCTGGCGGAGTGCTGTAACGTGCTTGCCACTGCCACAGTTCGCGCAAGTGCAAATGACCTAACAGTCCTTCGTGAAGTGGTCTGTAGCCGTGCAGCACCTGATGCACCAGCCGAACTGCTTCAGAAGAGATTTGCGCTCATTCAGTGATTTTTCCCTAAATGCTCGACACTTTTGCAAGAGGTGCAGCTTCTTGTACAAAGGACAATATTTGGTCGAGCTCGTCCTCTCCTTGCGCGCCACGGGAGATGTTTCTGAGCTGAGCTCTACATCGGTGACATGAACAGAGATGGGTGACTTCCTGTTTCCTTCATGCTTTGAGACCGCACCGTTCGCAGAACTGAGCGTGAAGCTTGGGTCATTTCTCATTTTGGCTTGGCCGCGGAAAAACTCGGCGAAGAAAGTGAACGGAGGAAAGGCCACACCGCGGTCTTGTTTGTACCTTGGAAATCCACACTTTCTGCAGACGAGGTGGCAGCTTTTCTGCAATGGGCGATATCCCTCTGGCGGTATCTAAGTAACTGACCCCAATGAGGTGAGGA
>JALIZH010017325.1:0-7500 GCA_030522465.1 Rhipicephalus appendiculatus | reverse complement strand
ATTAACCTTTTTATTATTGGAGTTAGGCAGTCATGTCAAATAGGAGAATTGAAGTTCTTTATGCAAATAACTGATAGCATCTTTGAGATATATATAGAAGAAGCGGCCTCTAGTAAATATTGTGGCATAATGAAATTCAGCAAAATTCAACGGCGAAACCGAAGCACCAATGAGCGCAACAAGCAGATGACGTGAATGACGACACTGTTCAAGACAGCGATTACAGAGGTGTAGTTCTTTCGCATTCGTGTACGTATGTACGTCATGCATGCTATTTATGCAAGCGGAGCCCGCACACCCACAAAATAAAGTCGGTTGATTGTTGATATAACGACGCACAATCATTCTGGACGTCTCAGAAGAATATGGTAGTTGTGCTCTTCCGCGTTTCGGTTTCACCGCTGAATTTGGGTGAATTTTATCACTTAGCAATTGTTACTAGAGGCCGCTTGTTTGAAATCTCAAAACTGCAACGGGTTATTCGCTTAAACAATTTCAATTCTCTCATTTGACATAACCACCTTACTCCACTAATTAAAAAGTTAACTTTCTTAATTACTGTCCCATATGACGCCTTTATTCATCTTAAGTTGCCTGCGGCTACAGATCAAGTAACATAGAAGCCATCGAAAAAATATCACATTTCCCTAATTTTTGAGAATTTTGGACACATTTCTTGAAACACCCTGTATATGATGTTTAACAATGCATTTTTTGCAGGATGTCCTGCCCTTACTTTAGGTGTTTATTTATAAAACAATAGCTTGTCATTACAATATGCAGATGTATGAAATGACATGCACTGTTTGAAAACTGATTTAAAGATTAATTTTTCGAATGACAGAAAGTTCATCTTGTTTATAAAAATTCATTGTAGAATGAAGGCATGCCGACATGAAAAAGAAAAGTTACAAACAAGCCAAACGCTAGCGTTTGAGCTGTCTGCATCTCTTCTCTTTCTGTGTCGCATGCCTTACTTTCATTTTGAACAAACTTTTTTTGGTGTTTTACGCAAGTCGCAGCAACTGTTCTGAGGCATCGCCATAACTTTTGAGCAGCATTTCATTTCCCACAGAGGAATCGAGCGCACCACTATAAAGTTGCGACAAAAACTTGTCGCGGCTGTCATGCATCCACCACTATGTTAATGTTTGAGTAAATGATTAATCAGTCGACAATCTTTGTGCTAACGCCTTGTTGAGTAACAAGAAGTAAGGGCACTAACTTTCGTTGATTGTCCGCCTCGGCGGATCGGTGGCTAGGGTGCTCGGGTGCTGCCCCGAAGGTCGCGGGTTCGATCCCGGCCGCGGCGGTCGCATTTCGATGGAGGCGAAATGGTAGAGGCCCGTGTACTGTGCGATGTCAGTGCACGTTAAAGAACGCCAGATGGTCGAAGTTTCTGGAGCCCTCCACTACGGCGTCTCTTATAATCATACCGTGGTTTTGGGACGTAAAACCCCACATATTGACTTTGGTTGATTGTAACATAAAAATCCTAATGGTATTCGCTGGGCTTTGAAGCTTCGTTTGAAATTCTTGATCAATTTCAATAAAGACTTGTTTAGTTTGTGCGTATTTGTACACAAATTTTAATATGCAATTATATTTATACTAGTGTATGTTTCGTTCAATATAGCAAACATTTTATGTGCCATGTTAGGAGCAACATGTTTTCCTAACCTGAACGAGTTAAACAGTAAGCATATCACGATAATATGAAATAAGTACTGCATGCAATAGAACCGGAATGCATGTTCTAACCCCACTAAGCAACATTTATCGTTTGCTGAACATTGACAAGTAGGTGTATGTCTGGAGCTTCACTCAGGAGAGTTTAACATAGCGTAACTTTAACTCGAAGGCGTTTAAAACATGGGTTCTTAGGTGGGCTAGTTGGTTCATGAAAATTATGGCAGAGCAGCGCAGTAAACTTGTTTAAAACTATTGCATACAGTTTTTATAGCGATATGTTTATTTAATTTGAACCTCTCCAAGTTTGGAAAGAAAGGGTTGATGCTTGGGCAAGTTGGTGTGGATTCATTTACAAATGTTAACAGCGCGAAGAACGTTTCGGAAGGGAGGGGACAACAGAGGCAAAGAGCGCTGACTTCCAACTAGTTTTATTTCGATAAAAAGTGCATATAGTATACAAGGCAAGGGAGAGGGTGCGAGACAAGAAAAGACGAGAAAGGATTGACAGGTCATGATATGGCAATCATGTGAGCCCCTGTCAATCCTTTCTCGTATTTTCTTGTCTCGCACCCTCTCCCTTGCCTTGTATACTATATGCACTTTTTATCGAAATAAAACTAGTTGGAAGTCAGCGCTCTTTGCCTCTGTTGTCTCGTCCCTTCCTAAACGTTCTTTGCGCCGTTAACATTTGTAAATGATTGGAAAAGAAAGGCTTGCCAATCAAGACACAAAATATATATGCCTTAAAACTACAGTTTATTCTAGAAAGATAATTGCATATTAGAAATCGGCACATAAATAAACGTAAACTGAGCAAGCTTCATCAATATCGACCAAGAAGAAAAAATGAACGTATTGTTTGTTGCAGTTCCTCACTGGGTACGTCGAAGTAGTCACACTGACTCTTGCCAGGGGAGCAAAATACACCACTGTCCTTAAGAACAACGGAGTCATAGGAACGGCCGCGTGGGGGTCAGCGTTATCATTGCAAAGGGGTCACCCTGACTACCAAGGGGTGTTAGCGGGAAACCATGGGGTGGTCGCGTGGACTCCTGCGTTGGGAGTCACACATACTCTTTCTGCTTGTGAAGAAGGGGGTCATTGATCTGAAGAATGAAGGGAGTCGTTTGACACCCCAAGAAGATTCTCATATATGTAGCGAGGCTATTACCACCCAAAGGTAGTTTAGACACCCTTTTTTTTGTTAAGAGTCTAGTCACAATGGTTTTCCAGTCGCCCTACAAAGCATGGAAACGGCACAATAAAAAATTGAAGGACACTTTGTAAATTCCAAAGTGTGTTCGGCGAACGCCTGTGCCCGTTGAGACGGGGTTGGTCAGAATGGAACGCTATGCGCGCGTTTCCCTTCTTGCATGATTGGACACGCTGGGCACACCGAAGCTACGCAAGCAAAGCGCGAGCGCTGGAGAACCGAGGCGCGATCGACGCGACCGGCGTCCTTTGGCGCGCCCCGGCGGCCACCTGGCACCGTGACAGGGGCCCGGACGGAGGGACGGACGGACGGACGTGAGCATGAAATTACAGCGAATGTGGCGTCATCATCTTCCGCTTTTCACCTCGCGTCATTCGCCGGGCTCCCCTTTCGACGTCTGGTCTACGAGGCGAGAATTAATGGCGTGTAACGGCCGTTTACGCTCGTAATGGTCAACAATCTCGCCTTGCTAGCTGCCCCCCATCAGCTTCGAGAAGCTCTCTTTCAGCCTTCGCTGGCTGATGCCCATTTTTCCGACCAAACGTGCGGCAGCGACGATACGCCAAATGCCGTTGTACTCTAAAATATTGCATCATACACTCTAGTACACCGCAGGTAGGCAGTTAGAGCAGTGAGGTGGTTACCAAGGGGTGGGAACGCAGTCGCGAACGGCAGTGAGTTTGATGGGGTGTTCACCCATCGGCCGAATTCCAAAGAAAGGACGCTTTTCAATAGATAGTAACATTTATTCGGGTCCAGAAGAATCTTCACCCCGTTTTATAGGGGGCAAGACTGCGGGCCGCTCCCACGTTGGGACAGGAAGGCCAAGCCTCACCGCCGCATCGTGGGCCTTCTGGACAGCCCGGAGTTGGTCAAACCAGTTGGTGCTCTTGAGAAAGGAACGAAATTCTTCCTCCGTCAATCCGTGGTCCGTGTGGTGCTGTAAAGAGGGGGCACTCCCAGAGCATGTGCCTAAAATCGCTAACCGCCCCACAGTCGGGACATAGAGGGGAGACTTCCGTGTACCTGTTGAAGACGGAGAGTGTGGGATAGGACTTTGTCTGCAGGAGCCTAAGAGTCACGGCCTGGCGCCTCGCGAGACTTCGATGTGGCTAGGGGAAAGCCCTGCGACTCATCTGGTAGTGGCTAGTGATCTCGTTGAAGGTGGAGAGAATGTCCCTAAAGTGGGATGGGTTGGCCTCCGAAAAGGCTGGACCAAGCCCATCGCCGGTCCTACCCGGCACACCGGCTTCCCAGTGCCCGGCGCGGCCGGCAAGACCTCGCGCCCGGGCATGGGCCAACTCATTAACGTTGGCCAGCCCCCCTACTTCGACGCCCTCGTGCGCCGGGAACCATGTAATGACGTGATGAGTAAGCACCTTACCCTCAAGTGCCCTAGCGACCTCCTCACAAACAGCCCCAGTCGAGAAAGCTCGAACGGCTGACCTCGAGTCCGTATAAATCTCTGCCCTGTCCGACTTCAGGAGCGCCAACGCAATGGCCAGCTGCTCCGCCTTGGAAGCTGACGATGCCCTGATTGACGCGGCCGATAATACGCGGTCCTTCATGTCCACAACGTTGGCAACAAAGCGACTGGAGTCGCCTTCGTACTGGGCAGCATCTACAAAACACTAATCTGCCTCGTGCGCATGCGCGTAACGCAGAAGCGCAGAGGCGCGAGCCGTCCTCCTGCCAGTATTGAAAGTTGGATGCATGTTTCTCGGAATTGGGCAGACCGTAATAGCCTGCCGCACACTATCCGAAAACTGAACGCTCTTATCTTTTAACGCTGTCGGATTGATCCCGACCTTAGCCAGGATACCTCTTCCCGCCGCCGTAGACGAGAGTCTGGCAATATGTGCGGTCTGCTGTGCTTCGATCACTTCCTCTAAGGTGTTGTGGACGCCGAGGCTTGCAAGGAATTAAAAAATTAATAAAATGAAGGGAAGAAGTGCTTTTCGCCATGGCCTACATTTGATCTCCAGCTTGGTCAACCCCCCTTGGATGATTAAAAGGAAAGAGGGGGCACCCACTCTGCCCCCCCCCCCCCCATGCGCACGTCTGTGAGTATTTTCCTAGTCATTAGGCTGATGTAAGCCTGCCTATTGTAGAAAACGTGTGGCAAGAGGGTGCGTGTGGGTGTAGAGGGTTAAATGAAATCGCAACAAACAAGGTTCTGGTACAAGAAATGCTATATGTCGCTCCCTCCGAGTTCTTTTCCTTCGTCCGTTTTCAAGCCTAGTCACTAAAACTGGGGAGAGGCGAAGCATGTAGGCAAGGGTGTTACAGCTCCACTAACGTGAAACCTGGGCAGGGGCGCAACATACAGTGTGCGTCGGTGTTTCCCACAGAAATCGCTGCTAATGGGCTATCCGAGAAAGAAGAAGAAGACAAAGGTTACCAGAGCCTTATTCCTTCGCGTCAATGTGCTTTTTTCGTCCTCACATTCTGTGCCGGTTGTTTTGCAGTGTGTCGCACATTCATGCCCAAACCGAACTCCTGCGAAACGAAATTTATAGTACTGAAAGTTGGGCGAGTTGGTACTCATTCATGACTTCTTTTGTTTGTGCCCGTGTTGTCTACCTCTTTTTCCTTGTGTCCGTGTACGTTTTGCGCAAAAGAAGTCATGAAATTTATGGTGCAGCGCACCTTTCGAAACCTAATATGGAGTGGATACCAGGAACAGCTAATAAAACGTATAATAAGACCAAACAGATATCTATCGAATCTTCTTTGTTGTAAATATTTGGTCCTTTCATCTGTCCATCTTCTCTCGGTTACATAAAAAAAAAGCCTCGGAACGCCATCGTCGTCTTCCAGTCTGCCATCACCACTCCAGCGTTTCAACTCGAACGCAGTCCTTCAGGCTCAAGGCACTTACGAAACCAGCAGACAACCCGGTCGCACCTTTTATTGTCGAGCTCTTGTCGAAACGATCCGCCAGACATTTCTCTTACAAACGTGTCAACAGTGGCTTTCATACTCAGCGAATGCAGAGCGTATTTTTGCGGCGCCGAAGCCACTGCATAGTGTTTCGAGAGAATGAAACGCACGAAAGTGTCAAATGGTCTTCTATACCGAAACCCTTTATTGCTTAAAGGATTTCTTCTTTGTCACTGACATATTTATTTTTTTTGGGAATGCAACAGGAAGAGGGGCCTGAGGTTATGTTCATCTGACAGCAATAAATTTTCTAGGAATCTTTTTGTTTAAAGCTATACTTTTTAAATCGAGGTCATTAAGGTTTTCTTTATTCTTTTTTCGTGCAAGCTGGTCAATTGAGTAGAATGAAGTTTTTCCAGGTCGACACCCATTTCTTACACTGTCTATAAAGCTGTAGGGTGAGTTTGTTTTGTTCTTTGTTTTTTCTTTGCACAGTGCAGCTTTTGCTAGAGCTATACAACATATTCTCTTCCTACGAGCATTATGATTAGTATTAAATAATATATAGCGTGTTTCAAGAAATGTGTCCAAAATCCTCAAAAAATCAGGCACATGCCACATTTGCTCGCTGTCTTCACAAGGGCTTTTTTCTGTAGCGGCTTGCATCTTAAGATGGCTGAAGACATCATTTGGGACAGTAATTAAGAAAGTTAAATTAATTAACTTTTTTAATTAATGGAGTTATGCGGTTATGTCAAATGGGCGAATTGAAATTCTTCATGCGAAAAACCCATCGCAGCTTTGAGATGTAGAAAAAGGCGGCCTCTAATATTTATTGTGGCGTAATGAAGTTCCGGCAAATTCAACGGCGAAACCGAAACCGAGGCACCGATGAGCGCAACAAGCAGACGACTTGAATGACGTCACTGTTCAAGACAACGATTTCAGAGGTGCAGTTCTTGCCGGTTCGTTAACGTATGTGTGAACGTACGGGTGCTATTTATGCAAGCGCAGCGCACACACGCACACAACGAAGTCAGTTGATGGTTGATATAACGAAGCTCACTCATTCTGGACGCCTCAGACGAATATGGCAGTTGCGCTCTTTCGCGTTTCCGTTTCGGTTTCGGCGCAGAATTTGGGAGAATTTCATTACTTCGTGTTGTGCCGCGATCATGTAGCTATGATAGCACCCCGCCGTCCAACCGAGGCTCACGCACTGCGTTCGACGGGAGCCCTCGTACAAACGACCACATCAGTCCGACGCCGATGAACAAAGAGCGCGAGGCCCTCTGTTCTTTTATTCTTCTTCATTTTTCGAATACACAATGTTGTTGGCCGAATGGCCTGTTTCGCTACTCTTAGATACAGTTAACGGACGTTCTGTGGATTACCACGAGATGACCTCAAATGCCGATTTTTCGAAATCTCAATGCTGCAATGGGTTGTTCGCATGAAGGACTTGGATTCTCCCATTTGACTTAACCGCCTAACTCCGCTAATTACAAAGTGAATTATCATATCCTTCTTAATTACTGTCCCAAATGATGCCTTCAACCATCTTACGATGTTTGCCGCTACAGAAAAAGAAATTGTGAAGATAGCGAGCAAATACCGCATTTTTCAGATTTTTTAAGGATATTGGACACATTTCTTGAAACACCCTGTATTTTCTTATTAAATTTTCGTATTACATTTTTTACGGTAAACTA
>JALIZH010017322.1:0-96312 GCA_030522465.1 Rhipicephalus appendiculatus | reverse complement strand
TACACATGGTTCCCTTTAGCGGGAGATGGTGTAATTTTTTTTCCCTAGGGCCCTGTCGGGGTATTACATAAGGGTGAGTGGGTTAGATATGAAGTAAAACATGAAACAGATCGGGTCACAACATCGAAGCATTTCTCTCTGAGTAACGTCATGCTTATTTAGATACAAAACAAAAAGTTACAATTCGAATAAGGAAGAAAAAGAAAACAAACTGTCTAAGGTCACTGAATAGTACAACGCGAGGTGATCAGTAAGCAGCTGCTTCAAAACAATGGGGCAACGCTCGCTGACAACACTGTCCGGCAAAATGTTCCACTCCACGATGGCGATAGGCAACAATGCTTGAAAGAAGACGTTCACCGTGCAACCGCTGGATGCCGCAAGCGTTAAAAAGGCGGCATGCCAGGCACACACGCTGCTCGATTACATCGCGTTGCTATAGAAACTCACTGGGCGAGCTGTTTGATGACTGTCCAGCGGTCTTTTCGTCTCGGTCGTGTGGGTCTCCCATCTCGCCACCGACGCAAGAGGTGTGGCGCACGAACGGCAACTTATCGCGGGCCCTCTTCGGTGGTGCCATTCGTTCGGTACAATCGTAAACTTTCTTCGCCTTTCACTGTCCTTTATTTATCGTCTCCAGTCTGTCCAAGGCGCATGCAGCATGAAGGCAGGATATTTTGTTTCGGATTCTTTAACGTTTGGAAGCGTGCCCACATCTCTACGTTCTTCGCAAGCTTTTTTTTTTTCAATAAAGCTTGCGAATGCAGTTCACACAAAAAGAAAACTAAAAGCGTAAGTTTAACTCCCACCGCGTCAGACGCCGACGACGTGAGAGAAGTATTTCGGAATAAAAAAACCAGAAACTAAAGTTCGCTTTCTCTTTGACTCTAACGTATTGTCGCTATACTCGACGACACCTTATCTTGACAGTGGAGCGAAGGCTACAGAAACGGAGCTTCTGCACATTCGTGCTACTCCGCAAATAGTACGGCAGCTTTCGGCTGATTTCGGTTTTGTTCGATCGCATCGTTCACGCGTTTACCGGATTATATACACGAGAAATGTGAATGGGAGAAACATTTAGATGGTTCAGTGTACATTTCGGTGTCATATTACGAGTATATTTTTCTTGGAGAAATAAACAGCGCGTTTGCGGCCGCAAACTGACCCACTACGTCATGGACGCCATGTTTAGTTTGGAAAACGGGCGTGCTGAAAAGGTGGTGTTGTCTAAGGAATGGAAGGAAAAATAGGCAATTCGTGCAAAGTGAACAATAACTGTATTTTACCTACAACTTCCCGCAAGTGTTTGAGTCTCATAATGAATATAGCAGCAATTACATCAGCCAGGCAAATGAGAAAAGAATCAGTAATTTAAGTACCACTTTTTGTCGTTCTGTAGCTTCCACAGTGCTGTGAAGAAAAGTTGCCGTCGAGTGTAGCTTGAGGACTAAGGGACTTCCGTTTTCACGATTCAGTCAGCTTTTTCCATTACTAACTCGGAAACCACCGACGGTTCACAAAACTGCAGGAGTGACCGCCAGCGTCAACAGGAGTGTTTCCAAAGTTATTATCCCGCTACGACGTCACCACACGGAGCCATCATGACGTCATAGGCCACGACCATTAGTGACGTCAGCATCACATCACTATGACGTGACATAACCCTACGTAACATGATCGAGTCTTTAGATATGTCACTTGATTGGGAAAAGTCGCCCGATCCCGGAAGCAGGGAGAAACCATGCAGAAAGCTTTCGGGGGGAGGAGGGTCAATACAATCGACTGGGAAAAAAAAGGATTGTACATTAAATGCAGCTCCTTATATCGAATATATAATGAATGCTGGGAGTCGCAATCCCTGCGGATTGATAAGTGTCACGGAACCGGGACACAAGAGCAGGGACAGAACAAGCTTTGAAAAAACGAAAGTCCAGTTTGCTACCCTTCACTGGGGAAAGATGAGAAAAACACGATAATAACAAGAGAGTGAGCGTAAAAGACTACCCGCAGTACACACACCAGCCGCAAAGACTTATCCGCTGGATTTGCCTCGCAATACTAACCCGGCTGATTTTCGTGCTAGAGAAAGGATTACTGGAAAAGAGATGACTGCTATGTGGGGGCAGTCCGTTAAGTACATCTTCTGGCTCCTGTGAGACACTTGAGCACCTTCTTTTAGAGTGTCCCACATTCGTCATGAAGCGAGCACTGCTCATTAAGGAATATGAACTTATTGAACTTAAGTGCACTACGCTTTGATGATTGCCTGTTCCCGGAAGGACGTGCTGCTCGGCATGACCAGGCCCATCGAGGCCTGCTAAGTTTGCATGTGAATACTTACCTGTGTTTAGGTCTGTGTTGTTTTTTTCCTTTTCTTTTCTGCTATCGTCCTTTCTTCTATATTTTGCTATCCCTGAAGGAGCGGGCAAGTGTTGGGACCATTTAGGTGGCCGTTGTCAGCCTGTTCCGTCCCTGTTTCCGGTGTGTCTTCGCGTTTTCTGTGTTTTTTTTTATTTATGTAGGGAAAAATATGGGAAGGTAGGCTACGTTAGAGCCGGCTATCCCAACATCATGATAGTAATATACAAGATACACACAAAGATAACAAAAAGCTAAGTCTATTCAAACGCAAAAAAAAATAATAATAATGTAGAACGCAAAAAAAAAAAAAACTTGCGGTTCATCTTATTCCAGGAAGTTGGTCTCTTTTATTTATTTTCAATTCGGTTTCTGTTTTTTTTTTTTGTTATTGCTGTTTCGGGACGGGACTTCCCTCCCTGTACACGAGAAAGTGCCTGTTTCTTCAAGTTTCAGCTTTATTCAAGCTTAGCATTTCAAAATTGAAGAGTAATAACGATGGTTATAAGCATAAACGTATTGTATTGAAGAAATGATGCCGAATTTTTGAAAAGGAAAACACGTACTCAAAGTCGAATTACATATGAAGTGATTATCTGCGCATTTACTGACGAAAGGAAACATGCAAATGCGTGAACGAAAAAAGAAGACAATACAGCTGAACCCTTGCGTCGTCAGCGAATCTGATGGATGGTCCTTCGGAGATGGTGAACACTTGCTCCCGGCGGCTACGCTTCCTTCGTTTGTTGTGCGTCGTTTTGCAGCATTCTGGGCTTCATTTCAACGCGCTGCGCTTGAAATTTGAGTGCAGCTGATTTCATGTGATCTGTCTTGTGTTCTTTTTTGGTGGCTTTTTGTATATTTGTTTCTTCTTGTCTTCTTTTCCCAAATGTTGGGTCATCAGCCACAAACTGCAGCATATTTTGAATAAATCAAGCAATAAGAACTCAAGTGTTTTCTTGAATTTCATCTGCTAGAGCTCTGTGGAAAAAAATACACGCTAACTCTTCAGTGTTTGCATAAGCACTCCTTCATCTAACCAACGCGTGACACGATCAGCACAGAATAAATAAACTAACAGCGGAGCAAAGAATTAAAAAAAATACTTGTGATCCATCGCACTGAAATTTCGTCCGGACGAAGTAAGGACAATTTCACTCCGATCGGCCGGAGTGAAATGTCAGTGAAGATCACTCCGGCTGTGCCACGCAATTACTCCGGCCACCCGCAGTAAGAACTTTGCTCCAGAGGTCCGGAGTAAAAATTACTCCAAACAGGGGGGTCGCTAGAGGACAGGCGTTTTACTCCCACCTGGGAGTAATTTTCTTTTACAGTGTAGTTAGGCCTATGCAGATAAACACAGGTTTCGCCATGCGTTTTATATCACGTGCTTGTGCGACAAAGATTTGTCCAGCAGTCAAAGAAATCGAATATTGCATTCCAATGTGTAATCTTTACATTCCGAAAGAAGCAGAAATTAAAAGAGTAATTATAATAATTATTTGATGTTTAACGTCCTAAAACCACGCTATTATTATGAAAGACGCCGTAGTGAAGGGCTTCGGAAATGCCGACCTTCTGGGGGTTCATTAACGTGTACACACGGGCATCTAGCGCATTGCCTCCATCGAAATGCGGTTTCCACGACTGGGATTCGATCCTGCGACCTTCGGGTCATCACTCGAGCCCCGTAACCTCTAGAACACCACGGCGGGTGTTTGTTACCATCTTTCAACATAAAAAAAACATGAAAAGCATTTGATAAACTTCTATTTTGGGATGCGTTTTTGGTGGAAATTCTATTTTGGTGCTCGATACAATGCTTCTTTATGTTCAGGGCATTTCAAAGTAAAAAAGCCGAAAGCAGCGTAAATTGAATGTAGCGGAAATGAAGCACAATCGCACTCGGGTACAAGCGACTCTTTTTGGAAATTCAACTTTTCAACACTAGAAAACCAAATTTACAACGTCCAACAGAGAACACGAAATGGCGGAGAGAAAGAGAGAGACAAAGAGCAACTTTAATGAAATCGCAACCACAACTTCTTGACATTTTTTTAAAACTGCTCAAACTTCGTGACCTGAAAACAGTTATGGCTCTACATTTTTTCTATCTTGGTCGATGCAGTGAGCTTTGGTGGTCTCATCATTTAGCTATCAGCGTCATTAAGTATACGCCCATGGACGATACAAGTCCGTTGCTATTTCGGAGCGCTCATTCGACGCTGCTAATATTTTTTTTATCAGCTCTACTTCTAAACGCCGCAACGCTTTCCCGAAGTCTGGCAGTTCTTTCTTCCTTTATTTCTTTACCCCGCAGAAATCTTTCTGGACGGAAGAATGTTTTGTCTGTTTCGCTGGGCTTTTCTTTTACATTGCGAATTGTTTGCCCACAAAGTTCATCACATTTTTTGCAGCCACCCTGAACGCCATCAAAGTTCAACTTTCGATGACTTCTAGACGTTTACGAAGGGAGCAGCATAATATTGCCGGAGCAACTCGAATGGCAAGAAACACAACTTTCTTGTTCTCGGTCGAGGGACCGCAATCGCCGAAACATTTTTATTCTATGGCCTTTATATGTGGGAAAAAGCTCGGTGCGCGAAACCGTCGCGTTCCGCCGGACAAAAAAAGAAATAAGGCAGCTTCGCCCCTGCAGTGCCAAGCCTCAAGGAAGTGCGGAGCTGGGCAGTCTTCTTTCTTTCTCCACGGCTTTCTCTTTCTTTCCTCCTCTCTCTCTTTCTTGTTCGCTTTTCCAATTTCTTCGTGTTTTTTAAAATATTTATTTCTGTTGTTCTTCCTATTTTTCCCTTTCTTTATTCCTCCTTCTATTTCTCGCTTGCTTCCTTTTTGAATTTTTATATGTCCGCCGCGGTAGAGCAGTGTTTATGGTACTTGACTGCTTACCCGATGGTCGCGGGTTTGATCCCGGCAGCGGCGGTCGCATTTCGATGGCGGCGAAATGATAGAGGCCCGTGCATTGTGCGATGTCAGCGCACGTTGGAGAACACCAGACGGTAAAAAGTTCCGGAACCCTCCACTGCGGCGTTTTTCATTATGATATCCTTGTTTTGGGACGTAAAACCCCAGATATTATTATCATTCAATTTTTATATGTGGTTTTTGTTGTCGTATATCCATAGCCGTATTAGTAATGTCCTCTCTTAATATCATCATCAAGGCGCTCGAACAAGAGCAAGAAGTCTTCTCTTTGGCGCTCAATATGCTACAGCTGGCTGTGCTATATGTGCTTTTGCCTTCGTTACGCTAAGCGACGACGACAGCATATGATCACAGCATACGACAGCCCGGCCCCCTAAAGTTCTCCGCACGTAATAAAGTTGTGTTCATTTCAATTCAATACAAGTTATTTTTGTTTGCCTTTGTTTTACGCGGATGTTTTGCGATCTCAGGCATACAAACTAGTGCGACCCTATGCTCCTTCTTTTACAGCAAAGCTGTTATGAGATCACAACAAGGGTCGTTTCCGCGCCGTAGTTGTCCGCCGCCGCCGCCGCCGCCGGTGTCCGTAACCAATATCGCGCGAAATAAGAAAAAAAAACTAAATAAAAATCACCAGGCCTGCGCAGAACGCGCAGCACAGCCACAGCGAAAGCTGGGAGAGCCGCCTTTAGCCTCTTTTAAACACTATTGGGGCAACTACTACAAGCCCACTTGCATGGTACCCACTACGCAATAAATCATCATAATTTTTGTGTAGTGGGGAAGCGTCTACTATGCCATTCTTAGTCATTCTTCAGAAAAGGGCGGTGCCCGCTACACTCTTGTAACGAATTATGTGCACTTTCTTTGTTGATGCTGTGGCTGACGACGATGAAGAATTATGCCTCAGGCTTTTGTAATGGGTTGGAGCATTGAACGACCCACTCGTTACGCAATTCGCATTGTGTGACGCCTGGTTCTTACTTTACTGCTCTAAAACGCTTTACAACACACTTTAGCGCGATTCCTGACCCGATATGAAGCCTGCGTAGGGTCAGTTTGCACCGCAGTTTCAAGCAGTGGCGTAGCTCAGTGGTAGAGTGCTGGGCTGCCACGCAGAGCACCCGGGTTCGATTCCCATTCTGTCACAGGAGTTTTTTTATTTAGTTTTTTCTTATTTCGTGCGATATTGGTTACGGACACCGGCGACGGCGGCGGCGGACAACTACGGCGCAGAAACGACCCTTGTTGTGATCTCATAACCGCTTTCGCTGTAATAAAAAACACCTATGACCGAACGGGAATCGAACCCGGGTCTTCTGCGTGGCAGCCCAGCACTCAACCACTGAGCTACGACGCTGCTTGAACCTGCGGTGCAAACTGACTCTATGCAGGCTTCATGTCGGGTAAGGAATCACATTAACGTGTGTTGTTAAGCGTTTTAGAACAGTAAAGTAAGAACCAGGCGTCACACAAATCGAATTGCGTAATGAGTGGGTCGTTCAATGCTCCAACCCATTACAAAAGCCTCAGGCAAAATCCTTCGTCGTCAGCCACAGCATCAACAAAGTGCACATAATGCGTTACAGGAGCGTAGCGGGTACCGCGCTTTTCTGAAGAATGACGAATAATGGCATAGTAGACGCTTCCCCACTACACAAAAATTATGATGATGTATGGCGTAGTGGGTACCATGCAAGTGCGGTTGTTGTTGTTGCCCCAAGAATGTTTAAAAAGCTCTAGAAAGACCGCTCTCCCAGCTTTCGCTGTGGCTGTGCTGCGAGTTCCGCGCGGGCCTGGCGGTTTTTTCTTGGTCGAATTATGTCTTTTCGTCTCACGCTGGGCTCGCATCCTGGTTACACCTGAAAGTATAGATCAGGGGTCTCATACACGCGAGCCTCATGGGCTCCGCAGACCTTTCGCTTGTGGCCCGGCCCATGCATGACTGTCTTCGTTCCATATTTTAGGGGCGAAGCTCCTCTTAGTCTAACCTTGTCAGGCGTAACGCGTAACCCCCAGTATCGCCTGCCATCTCGGAGGCCATGATAAGAGATGACCATTTCTCGTCTCATTTCCTAGATGGCGTTACTCTGCCGCTACTCTCCGAATTGCCGCTACTCTCCGATTGGCTGCTGCGCGCGCTTTGCCTGAGTGCGCGGCGATCGCGTGCCTCTCTCAGTGTCCTGGATCGTCGCCGTACGTGTCGAATCGTTGGTGGGGCATGGACGAAGAGAAGCAGCGGGCGCGGAGGGCCGCCGCTTCTCGGGCTCGCCTTTCGGGGTCCGCTGCTCGGAGTGCACGTTGGCGCCGCTAGCTGTGCACTTCTCCGACCACAAGTGCGTAATATATAAAGGTAACTTGAAATCTCAATAAAAGTTTTTTTCACCGTACCTCACGTGTTTGCATGATGATTTTATCGGGCGAACTTCTCGGAGGTTTAACGGCATGAACCATAACCTCTCAAGCTTCGCCCACCTCACCATCATTCACCTCGTGGATATGCTGCGATTTTTTTTCTTGATAAGTACGTTCATTAGTTACACCGACGTGACTGGTCCGTTCCATGAGGCGCTCCATGCGGACACCATGTGTTGAAACGCAACTGTGGAACAAGAACTCTATGTTCCAGAATCGGCGTCCAGATTTAAGTCACTTTAGACATCAGTATCGATATGTTTCCCGAATCCTGACATCGAAAACTATTTCTGAAATGATCCATATAGGAGATATATAGAAAATACCTGCTTACAAATGGCGACATTAGCTCACATTTTGGTCAAGCACCCCTCCTCTCCAACCTTCTTCACTGTCTCGGCCCTTGCGCGAGATCATTTCCTGACTACGGCCCACTAGATGAGCTAAGTTTCAGACCCTTAATAACCGTGCCTAAAAAGACGTGTGCACCAGATACGGACTACTGACAAGAGCGAATTTCTGCTCCAATACCTCCACTGTTTCTGGAGAATAAGTACTAACATTATTCCTTCATTCGGTAACTGCTGGATGACTATGCTGTGTTTCAACGAGAGCACATCACGCGATGGAAAGTGCTGCGGCCTAAAGCTCCGCACACATTTCATCGCACTAACTGTGCTACAACCACGGAGCGAGAATTCTCCGTGGCTACAACATCACAGTTTCTACCACATCAAACGGCAAGCCGATCAACGTTCGACTTCGCGCTCCATGAACTTTATTGCTTGGATGTTCCTCTGGTGCTTTATTTCGTAATTATAATTTTACTGTGGTATGCGTCTTGTTGCCAGGTTTCCATATATATTTTTTAGATATCTGCACGACCTTGCTGTCCCGAGGTCGTGCATGTGGTACGCCTTAAACCGTGCTACGTGCGTTAAGGAACCTGTGGGCTCAACTTTTAAAGACGATAGTCTTTCTTGGGATACTTGAACGCAAAAATTTTGTTTTTTCTGTTTGTCTGTTGGTAACCCGATTCAGCTACTCGGCCAAAGTGTAACCACTTTCTGAACGCCCAGCCATCTTGAACTGGTGTTGCCGTTCATACTTGTGAACATATTCGATCAAAAAGCAAATATTACGCAATCTGAGATGCAACATCAATACATAATTATCAGTTCATGTGTTCCTTTATTAGAAAATACATAGATACGTAATTCTAAAGACCCTAGTGTTTGTTAGGCTGCACCGAAATTGCGACGCTGTACACCATAGGCGGAGAGTACGGGGGGGGCTCGGGGGCTCGGGCCCCCCCCCCCCGGACGGCTTCACGGGGGGCAGAGCCCCCCCCCCCCCCCTCCCCCTCCGGCGCCTGCCCGGGATATTTTTTAAGAGCTTGGCTTAGGTCCCCGTCCATTGACAACGAGCGTTTGGCCTCCTGTCTGGCAGCTATTTATTTCACAGGGGGCTGTTTATACCCGCTTTTTCGTTTCAGGCTTTTAAAATTCCGATCATGGACCAGTAACAAGTGAAACACTCAGTTAATAATTCCCCGCAAAGAGATTTATATGTGCAGAATATGTTGTGTTAACAAACAACTGAGGCGACCACTTGGTGTTCTATAGTGGTAGAAAATTGTATTTTCTACCACCTGAGAATTATTTTTGGCCATCACAAATTGAAGATTAAAGCTTCCTGTACCAGCATTAGGCCACTCTCTTACGTCTGGTGCGTGTTTTAACAAAGTAATGCATGTCAATAAAGAAAATAGGCGGGTCCCACTCATTGTGGGAATCGATTTTATGTGATGCACTCACCGAGTAGCAGCCTATACGGCATTTTTCGCTTTGAGCCAAGCGTTGCCAGGAGGATCGATGTCGTTGTGTAACTTGAAAAATAAATCGGGAGTCATCACAAGAGATATTCATACTGATATCGCGGTGTAGACGCCAAAGAGTATAAGGTGGTATTAAAGTCTTTAATTATATTCTTTAATTTAGGAGGCAGACAGGCTCTCTCTCTCAATATATAGCGTCTTTACTGAACGTTTTAGGCTGGTGGACCAGCCTTCGTCAGAGTAATGTGGCATGTGTGCATCACTCTGACGAAGGCTGGTCCACCAGCCGAAAACGTTCAGTAAAGACGCTTTCATGAAAATTTCGTCGTCCCTTCCTTGCATACAATACGTCGGGTCCAGCGTGAATGACGGTCAAAGAATCTGGTGTGTGTATATATATATATGTATATATATATATATATATATATATATATATATATATATATATATGAAGCGACAGGGAGAACAATGTAGAAGAGCAAGCCGGGCCCCGCCCCCTCCGGCAAAATGAAAACTTTCCGCCTATGCTGTACACGAACTGCGACGCTCTGCACGAAAAAGCCTTCTGCCGACGATATGATGCTGCCGCTGGCAGTGGCACTGGGTTCCATCTCGCGCAGCGCCTTCTCTATTTTATCAATTCCAACCAGCTGCGGCCGATTCAACATGGAGTAGGCGCTGTCTGAGGCAAGGCAAAACATAGTAGTACGGCCGGCAGAAGACTATCGTCTTTCGACGACATTTGCAGCGAAGCACGCAGATACGCCGTCAATTTTAAAGCGATAGCCTTTAATGTCTCATGCTCACGTCCGTCCGGTGTCCGTCCGTCTATCTGTCCATCCGTCCGTCCGGTGTCCGTCTGGTGTCCGTCCGTCCATCTGTCTGTCCGTCCGTCCGTCCGGTGTCCGTCCGTCCGTCCGTCCGTCTGTCTGTCTGTCTGTCTGTCTGTCTGTCTGTCTGTCTGTCTGTCTGTCTGTCTGTCTGTCTGTCTGTCCGTTCGTCTATGTCCGTCCGTCCCGTCCATCCGAGCTCTGGCACGGAGCCAGGTGGCCGCCGGGATGCGCAAACGGACGCCGGTCGCGTCGGACTCTACAGCGCTCGCTCTTTGCTTGCGTAGCTTCGCTGTGCCCAGAGTTTGCAATCATTCTGACCGACGCCGTCTCAATGGACACAGGCGTTCACGGAATACACCTTCGAATTTGCAAAGGGCCCGTCAATTTAAGCGCTGGAACGCTATGGCGTTTGCACGATGCACAAAGCGCGAGAAAATACTAACGCATGCGAACGGAGGAAGATTAGTCTCGCGTCTCGCTGCGACTCGCGGTAAAAAATTAAAAAAGAAAACACGCACACATTCGCTTTGTGTGTTATCCCACTGAGAGTGTAAAAGATAAAAAAGACATGGCATAGTCAGTGGAACGGCCACACACTTTCGCCGAACACACTTCAGTATGTACAAAGTGTCCTTCAATTTTTTTTTACTTGCTTTATTGTTGTTATTCATTGTTCCATGCATCTTTTGTCCATGTTCTGTTTTAAACATAGGGGCGATCCTTTTTCAAAAGGGGGGCATTACCACGCGCGTTTCTTGTTTCAATATTGCTATGTTCGATCTACACCCAAAAAGACTCTCAGCAATGATAGTCGCAGACCATGCCTCAGTGTTCGAGAAGCTTCGCGATCGTAGTAGATCGTTATGTTAAGATAGCGCGCAGGACGCGAAAAGTCAAGCTTATTCTAAAGCTTACGCGACCACCAGTGATAAGGCTTGAAAGGTCAATTCGTCGTGTAACAACTTCAAAGCGCAAAAAAAACAAGGACATACGAAAAAGAGTGGACACAACGAGCGCTAACTTGAAACTGAATTTATTAAAAACCAGAGTAAAAAGGAAAACCACATTAGAAGGCGCACATGCGCACACACTTGCGCAGACAGCTGACAAAAGCCCCCGAAAAACAACACAAAATCACTTTGGTATGACGCCAGACTTCTGCAACAGATTACATTCACTATCCAGTAGATCCAGTTACGGCTGGCTGACACACGCGTCATTTTCTCTTTTATCAGAAAGGCTTCGACAATCTCCCTTGTTAATTTATTCTCATGTGTGAAAATGACAGAAGTGTCAGAGAACCCGGGTACGCATCCGCAAACACTACAATGCCGCGCAAGGTGCGAATAGGCCGTGACTTTGAAGAAGAAGAAGAAGAATTTTATTCATTCAAAAAAATTGTTACATAGCAACAAATATACAGAAAGAGGTCCCAAAGCTCTAGGCTGCACGGGGACCTCCTGTACTAATTAAAAAAAAAGAAGAATCAATTAATAGCAACTTGCTAACAGGAAAACATAAGTTTGGAAGAAGCAATAACAACACTTGACAGCAAATGAAATAAAACATGATGTCGAAATATACTGAATTACACGTAAGAATTTAAACGAACAAGATAATCGGGGAAAGCAAATGAAAATGCAGCAAACAAGTACAAGTACTAACATGTAACGTAGAAAAATAGAACTCATAAATGAAGTATTGATTATACTGTATCTCATATGCGAATTAATAATAGCGAAATAGAAAAAAAACATCAAGTGATGGATCTCAAAACGGCAAAATTGCAAAACCTTCAGACATATGAAAACTAGCGAACTGTATTATGATATAAAATTGAATAAACATCAATGACAGCAAAACAAATCGACAGACAGCATAAATGACAAAAGATTAGTTACAAGTCAAGAAAATACGAAAATAGTTTCTTTTTAAAACTGCTAATACTAGAAGACACCTTTACACCACTCGGAATACTGTTCCAGAGAGACATTGCCGTGAACCAGAAGTGAATCTACCATAGTTAGTTCTAATTTTTGGTAACAAGAAGTTGTTATTTGAAGGAAATCGGGTATTGTTTTGATTAGAGAGTTGTCCTCTGTTAAAAATTATTGAGGGAATGTTTGAGTGAAGGGAATTGTAAGTGAGTATTGCCATGTTGAAATTAAAAAGCTTGTGAATGCTTAAAATTCTGTGCTCTTTTAAAAGAGCAGATGCACTCATTGTGGTGATTGGAACGTAATAATGCGGATGGCCTGGTTTTGAACATATTGTAAAGGAGCCAAATGAGTGCTGTATGTGTTACCCCAGGATGCGATGCAGTATGTGAAATGACTGTGAATGAAGGCAAAATAGAGAGAACGTAAGGTATTTAGACTAAAGTACGGACGCGCTTTGATCAGGATTCTGATGCCATAGGCTGTTTTTTGCTTGAGGTGTGATATATGGGAAATGTACTTTAAGTTTGAATCAATGATTACTCCCAAAAAGCGACAATGATTGGATGCCTTGATGGGGTAATTATTGACTGTTATAGAGGGAAATTCGACGATCTTTCTTTGAGTAGGATGAAATAGCATAAAAAGCTGTTTTACTGGGGTTAATTTCCAATGAATTTTGACGACACCAGCGAATTATATTTTCGAGATCACTATTTAGCTTAGACGTAAGATTATTAATCGAGGTACCAGCAGTTAAAATCGTAGTGTCGTCCACATATAGGTAAGGCAGACAGTGTGACAGCTGGTACGTAAGATCATTAATGTAAATAGTGAAGAGTAATGGGCCTAGTATTGATCCCTGAGGTACTCCCCTATGAATTAATTTGAAGCTAGAAAGATGATTAGAAATGTTAACAGCCTGTTCTCTGTTAGTTAAGTAGCTGCGAATGAAGGACAACGCAGGTCCTGCAAACGCCGACCGTGTTTAGTTTAGTAATTAAAATATTATGGAGAATTGAGTCAAACGCTTTTGTGAAGTCTATAAATACTGCTCTAGCATAATTACCTGTGTCAATGTAATGTTTAATTTTATCAGTGAATGAAAGAAGTGCAAGATTTGTAGAGTAACCTGCACGAAAGCCAAACTGCGTGCCACAAAGAATGTTAAATTTTGTCAAGTATTTTGTTAAACGTTTTTCAAAACACTTTTCTATAACTTTGCTAAGCACAGACAGGATTGCAATAGGGCGGTAGTTAGAAATCAAACCTCTATCACCTTTTTTAAATACAGGAACTATTTTAGCTCTTTTTAATTCAGATGGAAATACGCCATTTTTAAACAAAAGGTTAATTACATGTGGAAAAAGGGTCAGCAATGATATCGGCAACATATTTTAAGTGCTCTGGCTGAATGGCGTCAAAACCCGCACTTGTTGACTTTAATTGCTTTATGACATCGTGAATTTCTTCTGGAATGGTAGGATATAAAAAAAATGACTGTGGTTGCCTCTTAAGCGTTGCCTCAAAGCTGTCGGAAAGAGGTTTATTGTTAACTGTAAAGTAATTATTAAATTCATTCGCAATGGTTGTCGGATTTCGATAGGTGCCATTGATACTTCAAATTTCATTTATTTGTGATTCCTTTGAGTTTCTGTTTAAGAAAGAGTTGATGAGCTTCCATTGTTCAGCGATACCTCCAGCTTCGTTCATTTTAATTTCGTAATACCTTCTTTTCGCCTCTTTTAATAATTTGCTTAGGATATTTTTATAACAAGCATATCGCTGCTGCAATTTGAAGTTAAATGGACGACGTTTTATTTTTTTGTACATATTCTCTTTTTTACGCATGCACTTCAGTAAACTATCGGTAAGCCATGGGTTATGGGGTGCAGGATACCTTTTGTGACATCTAACAAAAGTGGTTGCATCGTGAACAGATTGCCTTATTGCTGATGAAAGCTTCAAAAGCTACCTCTGCGTTTGATTCAGATGTTATTGTCGACCAGTCAAAAGATGAGATAGAATCTATGAATTGAACTTTATTAAATATGGTTTTCTGAAAAGAACGCTCAGCTCGTGACGAGGCCGACGACAAGCGACAAAAGATGGCATAATGATCTGTAATATCGAGTGGTATTACGCCACACTCATTGCATGATAAGTAGTTAGATAAGGTGTGGTCAATGAGCGTTTCTGAGCCACCCCGATACATCTTGTTGGCAACGTGAGCAACTGCTCATAGCCAAAGCCTGTAAAACAATTTGAGTATTCAACTGAATTATGACTGGTGTCATCTAAAAGATTGATATTAATATCTCCCAAAATAACAACGTTTTTTCTTTCACGTGAAATGTTTTCCAGGGTTTGATATAGGGCAGAACAAAACTCGGACACTGATGATGACGGTGAGCGATAGATGCAAGCTAAAATGGTTTTTTCGGAATGGGATTGTGTAACATTGTCATCAATTTCAATCCAGACAGATTCGGTGTTATCAGCTAGTATGGCAAGGTCGTTTCTACGCTTATATCTTAGAGAAGATGATATAAATATAGCGGATCCACCATGACTGTTGGATTGGCGGTGACAGTACTCTGGTGTGTAGTTTGGTAGGCAGAATAAGTTTCTATCGTCAGCCGATTGCCACGTCTCGGACATACAGATGAAGGAAAAGTGATGTTCAAGGGATGCCAGATAAACACAAATGTCGTCATAACGTTTTCTGAGACTGCGCGTGTTAAAGTGGATGGACTGATAGACCTGGACTTTGAAAAAAGCGTATAAGGTGGTCAGTCGAGTAATACATGTTGATGCATTTTGAAAATTAGTTAGCAATATAACTGATTGCCAGACACGAACTAGGTCACTGGATGAAACACAGAAAGATCTGCGTCCTTCGCGATGCGGTACACCCGGCTGTCAACTGATTTTCTCGCTTTGATATTGCAATTGTCTGTCCACAGAAACTTCCAACCATGTTCCCTCTTTAGCTTCAAGGCTTTAGCAAACAGCCTTTTGTTTTCCAACGTCAGGTGGTCATTAATGTAGACAGGGCGACCTTGCGAGCCGCCAAAGCCTAGTTCATTGGTGTTCAGTCTAGCCTTCCTTGCCTTACTAATGAAATCTTGTTTCTTTGCTCGTGAGCAAAAACGGGCAATTATATTCTTCTCTCCAGTTCCAACTTTCCCTAACACCCGATGAACGACATCAATGTCCCCATCCGTGATGGGACAGTCAACTTTAGCCCCTACAGCTTTCAAAATTGCCGTGCAGTCTTCACCCTGTGTACATGGAACGTTCTTCAATTCAACGTTGTTTAGCCGAGAGTATTGTTCAAATTCAGCTACTCTTGTTGTCAAAGCGCCATTCTGTGATTGGAGAGCTTGATTGGGCAGTGCGCAAATGCTCATTTTCTGATTTCACTTCTTCGACAAGTGAATTCAGCATTTCGACACTAGTGACCAAACTGCTGATTTCGGCCTTTAATGCGCGAATTTCAGGCTCCGCCGAGGAAACTCTTTGGTTCATTTTCGTGACCAGTTTTTCCACAACATCATCTAGTTTGCCTTCGGACCAGGCCTCGAGCAACTGAATTCTCTTCGCTAGTTCAGCTACAGTTGGCATTCTAAGACAAGGACGGAAGCACTTGAAAATTAAAAAAAAAGTGTAATAACACAGAACACTGGCAGCAGCAAATGCGGCTATATGTTTTGGAGTAAGTTGCCAAAAAAAAAAAAAAGCCACCAACCTGAAAAGGTAAGCAAGTACGTTTAGGTTTGCGTTCCTCCAGCCACAAGTGCTGCTGCCAAATGAAGCCGGACCGCCACCAGCACCACTTTTGTAGTCTCTTGGTATCAGCAGTCTTTATCTCAAGGCGATGATTCACAGATGACGCCGGTCACGGAAGCTCGTAGGCGACGGATAGACCAGATCAGTTGACCAGGTCAAAATCATGCGCAAAAAGCTGCGCAGTCAGGACCGGCACGTAACAGAGCCTAGGCGAACCAGCGTCGTACGGTCAGCAGGACGGGCACGTAGCACAGCTCAGATGAAACAACGCCGTATGGTCTGCAAAGGTAAGCAAGTACTATCGGCCAAAAAATATTACGGACCACGCGAGCGCGTGGCCAAAAGCCTCTTCGCGACACTTCCGCTACGTCAGCGGCGATCAACAGCACTGCAGCGCCAAAGGCGCATCCCTCCCTTAATCTATGGCCTGTCTGTTTTCTGACTGGGTACAAATCATTTTCACCTTTCGCTTTCTAACGCGGCGCGCTTTTTGGCAACTGCGTCTTCGTGCTTCTGTCTCGAGGGCATTCTATGAGCATAACTGTTATCAGCCGCTATCTTTATCACAAAATGATACCTAGCCAACGGAACGCCGTTCGAGGCCCGCCGTGGTAGCTTCGATCCCGCTATCAAAATAGAAGTGTGACGGTCATACGGCAGATAAGCGCTTCGCGCGAAAACTGCGAACTGACTATGCGCTACGCGGCAGTAGAAAATTGTAAGGCCAGCGAATAACAAGAAGACCCGTTTCCGGCCTAGCACTGTGGTCGACGGTAGATGGCGCACCGCTAGGTGGCGTGGAGAGGCAGTTTGGCACGCGCTCGCGTGGTCCGTAATATTCTTTGGCCGATAGTACGTTTAGGTTTGCGTTACTCCAGCCACAAGTGCTGCTGCCAAAATGGAGCTGTGGTGCTTTATAAGCCTCACATTCAGGCATCGGCTCGACTGACCACAAGCCCACAACACTGCCCACAAGCGAAAGGAATGTGGTACGCAGCCCCCCTGTTTACAGGGCACAAACTGCATGCCATGTTTCAGCTTGCACCGAGTGTTATTTGCACGCTCCTTAGAGCCAAGGCGCTTCTGCAAAGCAGGGCAAATGGAACTTAGTTCACTGTTTGCCGTGAAAATACAGAATAATTTATTCCGTATTTTCACGGATTTTAGCACCGATTGAAGAAAGTGGCCGCCCGGCACGACGTTGACGTCGTTTTTATCCATGAAAATACGGAATAATTTATTCCGTATTTCCACGGATTTCCCCGGACCTACAAGCTGTGTGTATTTTTATTATGTTATAGAACACTAAGACTGCCGGTGCTGGCAACTTTACCTTTATTTAGAGCTAGGGCACAGAAGAGAGCTGTATACGGGGATCGGCTCTCGTGCAAGTAACAAACATTTGATAGCAATTCAAATTGCGACAAGTCATCATGTATATCGTGCGTGAATATTAGGTGCATTGAAACGCTAATAAATAATTAGGAGTAACCATTTCGTGCTCGAATAGCACGCTTCATGGATGGCCTTGATCACTGTAAATTTATGTTGAGGTTTCGATGCACAGGCAAAGCTTGGTCCTGGTTCTTTCATCTGCAGCCACACCGGATGCTGCAAAACATGACACGAGAAAAAAAAATTGGCTGGGGGACACTTAAGCTTCGCCTTTAAGAGTTGAACGCGATAGCGATATCCTGTCCCTAGTACGTACTTCAATCACTTAGTGCATACTATGTAATAGGCAGCATGCTTTAAACCACGAGCAATTATGCGCGTGAAATGTTGTCGAACTTGCTATGTGCCCACTACGTGGTCTTAAGGGAATACGAGCAGTAACGTGTGTGCCTTGTGTAATGGGTGGCTGGCTTTAAACCACGATGTCGTTGTGATATTCACATGTTCTGACACCCTCTGGCAATGTACGCTTGTACCACGTAATATTACTGTGATATTACATGTTGTATTGTGACGCCTGTATACAAGACGCGTGTGTTTGTAAAGCATGAAAGTTATTTTCTGTGAATTTCCAAGCAGAGGAACTTATTTTTGCTTTATTTCCAAGCAGACGCGTGGCTGTGTGGTAGAACACCTGCTTGCCACGCAGACGGCCTGGGTTCGATCCGCACTCGGACACAGAATTTTTTATTACTCCGGAGTTCGCGCGCACCGCTTTCCTCAAGCGTTCACATGACAGAACAGAAAGGGAAATTATAGAAGCTTACCACATCCACCAGTCCGGTGATAAGTGTATCACTGTTCCTTCTATAACACTTTGTGACAAGGAGGTCGCCTTCTTAGAAGGTTATCCGTAAGCCTCCATTCTTTGACATGCTATTTTGGGCTGTTAGCTATGTTTCCTTTGATGATCACTTCGTTTTCCAAAGCTGTTTCTGACGCAGCACCTTGTTGTTTAAGCATTGTTACCGATCTGTTGTTGGTTTTGCTTTGGTTTTGACGCGGCGCTTTGGTGATCAAGCTTTGTTTCTGGTTTTTATGGTGTTGTTAAAACTGCTTCATTCACTTACGCTGCTCTTGGCGAAGTCTTTTTTTTATATATATTTTTTAATATATTTTTAAATTCTTGTAGCACATGCGCAGTCTCTAGCCTTTTTTTCCAGTAAGGTGGGTTGTTTGTTTCCACATAGGTAGGCTGTTAATCTTTTCCTTTTTTCTTGGATGAATAGGTTATTTTTATGGCTCTGCTCTCGATGTTTAGGCTTTAGTGATTGCGCATGCGTCTGTCTACCTCTGTCTAATGCAAGTAATAATAATATCTGGGGTTTTACGTCCCAAAACCACGAGATGATTATGAGAGACGCCAGTGGAGGGCTCCGGAAATTTTGACCATCTGGTGTTCTTTAACGTGCACTGACATCGCACAGTACACGGGCCTCTACCATTTCGCCTCCATCGAAATGCGACCGCCGCGGCCGGGATCGAACCCGCGACCTTCGGGTCAGCAGCCGAGCACCCTAGCCACTGATCCACCGAGGCGGACTGTCTAATGCAAGTGTACCGTGGTGCTTTAACTCGGACGTTTTCTGTCGCCTTTGCCCGGTAGGGAGCTGATTAGGCACAGGTGGGCGGCAATGATGTGGTGTTTCAGGTGTGGGTGTGACACTTTTGCTTCCGGGATGGATGACAGATAAATGTTATCGCCTTGGCTGCTTGGTTGTATAAATTTTCATGTCTGTTCAATAAACCACAGTTGAAGTTGAGCGCCTGTCCTGTGTGCCTCTTGTCTATGTCCCCGTTTCTTAGCGCTCGTCTGTTTCGCATCAAGTATGAACCAACTCGCCCAAGCACACATCTTGCTATCCCTTAAGACCACGTAGTGGGTGCGCAGCAAGTTCGAAAACATTTCTCGCTCATAATTGCTCGTGGTTTAAAACATGCTACCCATTACATAGTATGCACTAAGTGATTGAAGTACGCACTAGGGACAGGATATCGCTGTCGCGTTCAACTCTTAAAGGCGAAGCTTAAGGGTCGCCCAATTTTTTATTTGCATCTTTGCATTTCCAAGCAGAGGAAGTTATTTTTGCTGTATTTCCAAGCACAGGCGTGGCTGTGTGGTCGAACACCTGCTTGCTACGCAGACGGCCTGGCCTGGGTTAGATCCTCACTTGGACCCGGAAATTTTATTATTAATTTTATTTGCATCTTTCTCGATTTTTCGGCCACGGACAAGATGATGCTTTTTCGCTCACAACCAACGACGCTGACACCTACGCGGACGCCGGAATTTCTGCGAAACGAGCTCTTTAACGCTATCGCGTTAAAACGCCAGGTCGAACGAGCAGCCCAGTCTCAGCGAAAGCTGGAACAGCAGCCTTTCCAGAGCCCCTAAACACTCTTGGGGCACCTACTACAGGTACACTTGCATCGCACCCACTACGCCAGGGGTCTCAAACTCACCTCAGCCAACGGGCCGCATTAACGCAATTTAGTCCCGCAAGGGCCGGGGAAATGCAGGAGGTAGGAGCGGAGGGAGGGGGGGGGGGGTTGCAATTTGCCTGCAAGCACTCCCATTTCAAAGAAAGCTTTCCCATATGTCCTATACAGGTCATTGCTGAAGGAGATTTGGTGCCAGGATTCCAACATGCCGATACCGATCTCCCAAAATTACTCAAATCTGCACGCCACTTGTGACATATAATTTTTGTTCTACGGCTCATGTTTCACAGCAAGGTGAACACACGGGATGCCTCACGGAGACAATGCCTTAGACCAGTCAGGTCTGTAGCTCACAAACATACTTGGTAATAAAAAAAAATTGGCGGGAAGACTGTCATGTGATGGCCGCGGGGCGCAACCAAGAGCATCGCGGGCCGCGTGTTTGAGACCCCTGCACTACGCCATAAATCATCATATTTTGGTGAAGTAGGGAACCACCCACTACGCCATTATTCGATATTCGGACAAGCGTGGTATCCTCTACGCACCTGTAAGGCATTATGTGCCTTTTGTTGATGCTGTGGCTCATGACAATCAAGAATTTTGGCTGAGCCTTCTGTAAAGGGTTGGAAGCATTCAACGACCCTCGCATTACGCATTGTGTGACGACTGGTTGTTATATTACTCCTCTAAAACGCGCTATTACACATGCTAACGCGATTCCTTCCCTGGAATGAAGCCTGCATAGGACCTGATTGCAAAGCAATTCCAAGCGATGGCATGGACTCTGCGGCAGAGTACTGGGCGGCAACGCAGAGGGCCCGGGTTCGAATGCCATTCTCCCCTGGATACATTTGATTTATTTTGTTTGTTTTTTTTATTTCAAGCTATAGCGGTTACGGACACCGGCGGCGGAGGACAGCTAGGGTGCCATCAACGGCCGTCTCATAACAGCTTTCGCTGTAGAAGACGAAATATATTATACTAAAACATATGCTTCGCCGAGTTGCCTTCATGCTTGAAATTTTAACGCGATAGCATAACAGAACTCGTTTCGCAGAAATTTCGGCGTCGGTGTTGGTGTCGTTGGTTGTGGGTTAAAAATCATCTTGTCCGTGACCAAACAATCTGAGAGAGATGCAAAAAATAAAATAAATGATATACATTTTCGGTTTAAAGTGAGAAGCGAACCCAGACCGCCTGCGCGGAAAGCAGGTGTTCTACCATAGAGCCACGTCATTTATTTTCTTCCTTTATTGCTTATGTACATTCGCTTGAAACTGGTTTGAAAAAAAAAAACTGTATGAATGCCATGCAGCGGACTGGAGTCTTCTTAACGCATGTAATATTGCGTGGCAGAATACTAGAATAGCACCAGGCCTGACGACATGTTAATTGCGCTTTGAGTGGGTGGTTTAAAGCTGTCCACCCATTACAAAGTGTGCAGCTACGCAAATGCACGTGGCACCTTGGGGACGCGTATCCACTGATCCCCTAAAGCAAGGGTCTCAAACTCACCTCAGCCGGCGGGCCGCAGTCCACGCTAATTACCTCGCGCATGGGCCTGGGTCCGTGAAGGATGTAGGTAAGAGCGGGGGGGCAGTCTGTTGAAAGAAAACTTTCCCATATCTCATATAGCGGTCATTTCTGAAGGAAACTGGTGCCAGGATTCCTAACAACATGTCGATACCGATCTGCAAATTGACTCAAATCTGGACGCTGATTAAGAAATACCATTTTCGCTTTTACTGTCATGTTAGCCGCGGGCCGCATTCGAGAGCCTCGCGGGCCGCGTGTTTGAGACCCCTGCCCTAAAGGATGAATTATGGCGTAGTGGGCGCTTAGCAACTGCGCGTCCAGTAGATAATTTGGAAGAGCCAATGTTACGCGCACAAACATTCCTTTCCTTGCGGCATGGATAAAGGCAATGCGCACGGGGCCCGATTACGCTATCGCGTTCTACTTTTGAAGGCGCAGCTCAAGCGTTCTGCAAGTTTTTAACAGCGCAATTAGGGGTGTGCGAATAGTGAATTTCGGAACCGAATCGAATACGAATAAAAATCGAATATCAGTCCAATACTTTTCGTATAATATGACAAGCATTTTAAAAGCAGCCCTAGAATTCCACATTTCATTTGCAAAAAAAAAAAATATTCACCACCTTTCCGTGAAAAAATTCCCCATCTCCCGCTAAAGGGCAACCCATGTGTGGATGCGAAGAAGCGGGGAGATAATTAGCTTGAGCGGGAGGAACATCGCCGCTCTCATTTCACGGCAGCGGTACGGGTGATCATCGCGGCGCTGCACAGGAGAGAGAATGAGGCGCGCGCGCTCCGTCACTTTCATACCGCGGAACTACAGTGGCGCCCCCCAGCGGTGTATGCAGCTGTCGCACCACCTGTCATGCGCGCCGCTCTGTAGAGGATTCCTACAGGAGAGAACAAGGGGGACCATAGGAGAGGAGAGAGAGGGGGGAGGGGAAGTGCATGCGCTGTGGGGGGTGTAGGACGCGGGAGCCGCTCCGTAGAGTAGAGGATTCCTAGAGGAGAGAGGGGGGAGAGGACGCGCATGCGCTGTGGGGATGTGGGACGCGGGCGCCGCTCCGTAGAGTAGATGATTCCTAAGGTAGAGATAGGGGGTGAGCGTAGTAGAGAACAGGGGGAGGGGACGCGCATGCGCTGTGGGGGATGTGGGACGCGGGGCCGCTCCGTAGAGTAGATGATTCCTACAGTAGAGAAAGGGGGGTTAGCGTAGGAGAGGAGAGAGAGGGGCGGAGGGGACGCGCATGCGCTGTGGTCGTGTGGGACGCGGGAAGGAGGGACAGACTAAGCCCTCTCCAAACACATGCAAGCAAGATCAAGGAATGGGGTCAACATGGGCGACAGACACCACCTGCCTAGCCATTGCTAAGCCGCCTCTCGGTGCTCTCGGCCATGACTCTAATGACTGTGGTAGTGGTTGACGGCCTTCATATTACTACAGATTTCTGGTTCGCATAATGGGTGCTTCCCTACTTCATGAAAGTGGCCGGACGCGGGACGCGGGAGGGACGGACATAGCCCCGAGCATAAGATGCTTCGCATCTAAAACGATGGCTATGGGAGAAATTGCTGAAGTTAGCCGAGGAAGGGGTTAGCGAAGGCAGTCATGGTGAACAAGGAAGCAAGCGATGGCGGGAAGAGGGGGGGCATCGACCCCATAGTAGGAGACGCGAAGGGGGGAAACAGGTTTGGAAAAGACAGGTGCAAGGGTGACAGGACCCAGCTTCCGCGAAGTAGTTTTGGGGATGGAAGGGGACATAGCAGCAGCCGTTACACGCGCTAGTAACCGAGGCAGTGGCCAGGTGCGGGACAGTCCAGCAGAAAAGTCGGAGCACGTGATAATCGCCGGGGACTCGAATTTAGTTAGATGCGCAGAAGCAGTCAAGGAAAGGGTGAGAGGCGACAAACGAGTTTTAATAGGGACGTTCCCGGGACATAGGCTGGGATCAGTGATGGGACAAGCTAGCGCAAAACTCGCAGCTAAAGCTAATGGACGTAACCTCGTGATAATTGCGGGAGGTCTGAAACGACGTCTCGAATGAAGACGAGTGAAAAACCCAAATGCGTACCTTACTGCAATTGAATGAAGAATCAGTCCGAACTAGGGACCACATTGGCGAAAGGGGTCGATGACATGCGCGCCATTTCTCCTCAGGTGCAGATAGTGGTATGCACAATACCTGGAGGTACCGGTGGGTGACGGCAACCTGCAAAGAACGGTTGTCGACGCAAACAAAGAGATATGGCAGATGAGCCGAGAGGAAAGGCATCGAGGTAGTGGAAATAAACAGAGAGGCGCACAAGGTGGGGAGGTTTTCGAAGAGACGGAATACACTTCAATAGGAGGCTTGGTCATGAGGTGGGTTGGCGACTTGCAGGACGCACAGTAGCTTTTTTGGGGGGCACGCGGGCCCTTCGGTGCCCAGGGTAGCTTGTAATGAGGAAAACAACCAGGGGGGACTCTTTGACAGGTAGTATAGCGAAAATCCAGAGAAAAGATAAAAAAAAGGGAGAAGGTGCGTGTTGCAGTTAGTTACATTAACATGCAGGGTGGCAGAAAAAAAGGCCAAAATGGTTAGAGATTGAGGGACAGTTAAACAAGGAACAGATAGGTGTTTATGCGGTTACAGAAACACACTTTAGAGACTTGGAAGAGCCACCACATATTGACAATTATATTTGGGAAGGATGCAACAGGATCATATCAGAAAGGTGAGGTGGGGGGGGTGTTGGAATGCTAATTCATAGCAGAGCAAAATGGGATAGAGTGAAGCAAACGTGTTCAGAGCACCTATAGGTTTCGGGCACAGTAGGTGGAAAGAAAACGTGGCTAGGTGTAGCGTACTTGTGGAGGGGAATAACTGCAGAGAAAAGAACCTGGAGATAGTGAAATGCAAAAGCACCGATATTAAAGAATTTGGTCATGATGCCGGAATAATCCTTGTAGGGGACATGAATGCTCACATTCATGACCTTGACGGATATTCAGACACCAATGGCAAGTTATTGCTAGATCTCTGCGAGCAACATAGCTTTTAGATATTTAACGCGGGGCCTAAGTGTGAGGGGCAGATCACGTGGGAAGTCGGAAACAGGTAATCGAGCATTGATTATTGTCTCATGACAGAAGGAATATATGACAAACTTAGAGAGATGAGAATAGACGAGGAAGGCATTAACAGCTTGGGTAGTGATCATAAACGCATAACATTACAAATGCGATATAAAACTGAAAGTAAGAACATAGAATCAAAGTTTGGCAGCTCGTATTTAAATGACAAACAAATAACAAATATAGCCGCAAGAGTCGAGGAAGAAGTAGACAAACTGCCAGGCAAAGACTGGAAGTATAGTGAGCTGCTACATGTAATCACGAAAGAGATGGAAAAAAGGGAAGAAAACTATTTGTTGGAAAGGGAAGAGAAAGCCAAAATGTTGGTGGAACAAAGAAATCCGAGAAGCGATCGAGAAGCGACGTGAGGCATCATGGGAGCACAGACAGGCAAAAAAGGAGAAGCGGCCACAGGAAGAAGTCAACCAAATATGGGAAATATATTTATAGCAAAAGTCGATTGTGGCAGAAATTAGTCGAGGCAAAAATTAAAGGGGAAAGTGAACGCTGGGTGACAGAGATTCGCGCAAAAGAAGAAGGCCGCGCCTAGAATATTTTGGAGCCACCTAAAAGCGCTAGGTAGGAAGTCTGTCACAATGCAACAACATATGGTAGATGAAAAAAGAAATCAATTGGAAGGGTATGAAGCGCTAGGTTACATCCGAAAGATAACAGCCGATTCCGTTTAAAAAGGTCGTCCGGGGGATTGCCCCGGTGAGTAAAAGTATGCAAAAGAGTGCAACCGAGGAAGATGTAGTACTTGAAAATTTCAATTGGAAGATGGCCGAAGGAAAAATTCCTGAGCGCACTACTCCGGGCTTAGATGGGGTTCCCGTCAGCCTCATTAACGAAACTAGGACATAGCACTAAAGAAGCACTACTGAAAGCCGTAGAAGAGTGCTTACAGGAGAGAGAAATACCAGACAGTTGGCGCGAAAGTAGAATGAACTTAATATATAAAGGCAGGGGAGAAAAGGATAACATTCGCTCGTATAACCGATAACCATTACATCGGTGCTATACAGGTTGGCGATGCAGGCAGTAAAATTAAAAATAGAAACGTGGGTAGAGCAAAATGATATTTTGGGAGAACTCCAGAATGGATTCCGAATCGACAGGCGGTTAGACGATAACCTGTTTGTTCTTACTCAGTGTATAGAAATATCTAAAATAGAAAACACGCCCTTATACGTAGCTTATCTAGACATCCCATGGGGCGTAAGACAACGTTAATCAGGTAATTTTGTGGGATATATTGAAGGAAGTGGGCATAGGTGACGACTGTATACAACTTTTGAGGGAGATATACCGAGAAAATACAGTTTGTGTAGAATGGGAAGGAATAAGTAGCAAGGACAGCGTAGAAATTAGCAAGGGGCTGAGACAGGGATGTCCTTTGTCCCCGCTGTTATTCATGCTGTACATGGTGAGGATGGAAAAAGCGCTAGAAGGTAGCAACATTGGATTTAATCTGTCACACAAACAGGCCGGCGCGATGGTTGAGCAGAAGCTTCCAGGTCTATTTTATGCTGACGATATTGTCTTCTTTGCGGACAGTCAAGATGATATACAGCGGCTGGCAGATATATGCGGAAGGGAAGGCGACGCTCTAGGACTAGGATTTAGTGCAACAAAATGTGGATTGATGGTATTCAATGATCACGAAGACCATGTGCTCTTAATACAGGGCCAATAAATACCGAGGGTAAGCGAGTACAAGTACCTCGGAGTATGGGTAAATGAGGGGGGATAGATATATGGAGGTACAAGAGAAAGCATCGGTAGCAATGGGAAAGAGGAATGCTGCAATTATGAAGCACTGAGCGTTATGGGGATACAATAGGTGCGAGGTGCTTCGAGGGCTGTGGAAATGTGTGATGGTTCCGGGGCTTACATTTGGGAACTCAGTGGTGTGCATGAAGTAAGAGGTGCAGTCAGGAATGGATGTAAATCAAAAGACTGTGGGACGCCTCGCGTTGGGCGCTCACGGGAAGACGACAAATGAGGCTGTAAAGGGTGATATGGAATGGACAGGTTTTGAAGTGAGGGAAGCTCAGAGCAAAATTAGATTTGAAGAGAGGCTGAGGAAAATGAAGGAGAGTATATGGGCAGAGAAGTTTTTCAGGTATTTGTATAGAAAAAGCGTCGACACGCAGTGGAGAAAAAGAACTAGGAGGCTCACCAGTCTCCTCAATCAATTGGAACACGTAGTTGACCTAAATAGGAAAACTTCAAAAAATAGGTTTAAGGAAAATCTTCTTTATAATTGTATTGAATACGGCTAATGGGGCGTTTGGTATATTTTTCTTTTATAGCATTGTGTCAAACATTCGCAATGTGTCCAACGTGTTCATTGTACAATTACACTGTCTTTTTTTTTCTTCGTTTTTTTTTGTTTTGTTCAAGCTGTGTATGAATGTATGTCTGCACTTTTGCTTTATCATTGCACTTTATATATGTGTATATATATGTATATATATATATATATGTGTGTATATATATGTACGGAAATGATCATTTTTTACATATCTTATTATAACATGCTGCATTGGCTTTCTTTTTTTTATAGTGGTCCAGTCAAAGCTCGCTGATGTTTTTTTTTTGTTTTTTTTTTTGTCATAACTGATTCTGTAAATACGCCAAACTTGTCTGTCGAATGTCTGTGTCAGACTGTATCTCGGAGCAAAAGCCTCCGTCAGGCTCTGTAGCCTTTTGCTTTTGCTTCGCTTTTTCTGTTACATGTGCAGAAAATAAATAAACCAAATCTCAAATATACGGCTAACAGTGTGGGCGACATGGCAACAAGGAGCATTAAGCGAAAAGTCAGAGAGGCGGAGACGACTTATTGGATGACAGCGATGGAAAAGATGCCGGCTCTCAGCAACTACTGAAAGGGAAAAAACGAAATAAGGAAGGAAAGTGTCACGTCGTGACTTTCGGTTTCGGTTTTCACTGTACGCATGCCAGGGGGCGCCGCTTTGGCATGCATGTTCAGTTCCGCGCCGCTAGGCGCATTCTGGCGACTTGTAAATAAATCAGTGTGTAACGAGCATCCGTCTCGAGCAGTTCGTTCTTGTTCGGCGCTCCGCGCCACCTCTGCTGTGCCGTGGGCTAGCCGGCGTCCCCGCCGGCCGCGTTGGTCCCGCGTGCCCGTTCTTCTGTCTCGTCGGAGCCGCTAGCCAGGACACAACAGAAAGGTTTTATGATAATTCAAGGCGAAGCGCTTTACTGTTTGAAGCAAGGTCGCGTTGCCTTAGAACGCATAGTTAAAAAGCGAGATTCAGTAACGAAGAAGAACAATGTACATGCTGTGGGGGGAACTATGGAAACGATGGAACATGTACTGATTGGATGTGGCGATATCCACCCAGGTACACGTGTGGGCACGAGTCTACATGAAGCCTTGGGTTTCAAGGACAACAATGGAAAGCTGAACACGTCCGCGATAGAAATAAGTAAGAGACGGTTAGAGTATTGGTGGCAGAAAAAAGTAGAGATGAAGGACAAAAATAAATAATGGGGAAAAATAAGGTCATTTTGCCTTAAGAAGCAGAGTGATGGACAGTGAATTTATATTTTTCTTTGGTATAATAAAATAGATTTAATCAATGTAGATAAGGCATTAGGCCAACATAAAAAGAATGTTTTCTTCCCCTGTTTTTTTTCGAGCCTGCTGGCAGACATGTCACCGCCCCGTTATAAAGGGGACGCTCATAGCAACCACCCATCCATTCAACGAACATCTCCACGCAGCTACTCATCATGAGCACCCCAGAGGCGAAAGCAGGGGTGCGACGGGCTCGCAATACGCGGCGGGCTCGCGACGCTCTCAATCTCCGACGTACTAGTCAGAGATTTCAACGTGGGCATCATGGCTGACGACTGGCTAGTCCCACACATGATGGCCCGTTACGATCCCTGGTGCAGCGTCCCACCACCATTGGAGGGACCTGTATCGGCATTGCCTTCTCCAACTTTGCAATGCATCCTATAATTCAAGATCCCCTCGCCACGTACTTCACTGACCACAAAGCTGTAATCTTCAAAGGGAAACGGGTCCCAGAGCTCATTGGGAAGAACCCTTCCTTGTGGTCCATAAATTAAAATATCATTATGTATCCAACACATGTATATCATGCATATAATTGCATCGATATGTAAATTATTACATATTGTGTATATAAATGTATATAATTGCATCGATATGTAAATAGTAAACATTGTGTACATAAGTGTATATACATACACCCTATAACAACGTGTCACGTCTTTACATGATGTGTGGGCGAATATTTCACGGCTTTACCGACGAGCGTTGGAGCTTCCCCCACTCATCAGCATTCACTTCGTGGAGATGGCGTGCATTTTTTTCCCCTGTCCCTCTTCCCCTGTGCAGAGTAGGTGGCTAGAGCGAATTAGCTCAGGCCGACCTCTCTGCCTTCTAATAAATCATCTCTCTCTCTCTCAATGTGCAAGATCCATTTACGAAAACACAACTCTTGCTTCTGTTGTTATTCATAAAGCTGAATGCAGTCGCATTACCCAACTTCTGTTGTTAGAAGATGAAGACAGGAGCTGGTTAATGCGATGCCGCTACAGCATGGTAAAATCTTAGTAAGAGTGGAGCTTTTAGGTAGAACGCCTTCCTCCGTAAATAAAAATAGCGTTGGTAGCCTCGTAAGAGCTTGGGCTACATGAAACATTAGGTCATTTAGTGAATAAAAGAAGAAAAATGACCTTCAGCTGTTCCGAAGTTTCCTTGTTTGGTGGTTCTCTCGTCGGTGCTGATTATTCAAAAACTATTAAAAAAATATTTGGTATTTCGAATATGTACCATTCGATTCGAGTGGCGAATCGAATAACTGTCTATTCGATTCGCTACTCGAATCAAATAGTACATATTTGAAATGCCGAATATTCGCACACCCCTAAGCGCAAAAAATTGAAGGACACTTTGTACATTCCAAAGTGTGTTCGGCGAAAGCGTGTGGCCATTCCACTGATTATGCCATGTCTTTTTTCTTTTACACTCTCAGTGTGATAACACACAAACCGAATGTGTGCGTGTTTTCTTTTTTTATTTTTTTACCGCGAATCGCAGCGAGACGCGAGACTCATCTTCCTCCGTTCGCATGCGTTAGTATTTTCTCGCGCTTAGCGCATCGTGCAAACGCCATCCGCGTTCCAGCTCTTAAATTGACGGACCCTTTGTAAATTGGAAAGTGAACGCCTGGGTCCATTGAGACGGCGTCCGTCAGAATGATTGCAAACTCTGGGCACAGCGACGCTACGCAAGCAAAGCGCGAGCGCTATAGAGTCCGACGCGACCGGCGTTCGTTTGCGCATCCCGGCGGCCACCTGGCTCCGTGCCAGAGATCGGATGGACGGACGGACGGACATGGACGGATGGACAGACGGACGGACGTCGGACGGACACCGGACGGACGTGAGCATGAGACATTAAAGGCTTTCGCCTTAAAGATTACACCATCTCCCGCTAAAGGGAACCATGTCTAGATGTGAAGCAGCGGGCGCTAACGCTTACACTGGCGGCGGCGTTGACGCTGGCGCTCATCGCAGCGTTGCGCAGGCGAGAAACCTGGGGAGGAGCAAAGCACGCAGTGATAGAGCGGTGGTTCCTACTGGAACATGCCAATCGCTGCTAATGGGCAATGAGAGACAGAAGACTCCTACTGGACACAGAGGCCCGCACTCCGCTTTTAGTTAACGCGCACGCTGCGAATTTTTATCGTTCGACAACGCACAGGAGAAATCTCCCACCGGCACCACCTTGGAGGTCAAGATCCATTGCCATATATACGGGGTGGCCAGTGAACGGTTGTGCAGCGCGAGCAGTCGGTTTTTTTAACCAAGAAACTCGCTAGCAGACGCTGCCTAGCAGACGCTGCCTGCGTCACGTCGCGAGGCGAGAGAGGGGGGGAGCGTAGGAGAGGAGAGACAGGGGAAGACGCGCATGCGCAGTGGGGCTGTGGACGCCGCGGGGAGAGATGCCTAGAGGAGAGAGGGGGGAGCGTAGGAGGAAAGAGAGGGAGGGGACGCGCATGCGCAGTGAGGGTGTGGCCTCCACGGGGGAGGGGGTGCCTAGAGGAGAGAGAGGTGGAGAGGAGGTTTTTTATTTTTTGTTTGAATGGGTTTGCGCATGCGCAGTGGGGGTGTGGATGGACGGACGCCGGACGGACGGACGGACGGACACCGGACGGACGTGAGCATGAGACATTAAAGGCTTTCGCCTTAATAAACGCGCCGTTCTCAGCGGCGAGATACATCGCTGAGATCTCAGTACTGGATCTGTCTTCTTCTTTATATCTGTGTCTTTCTCTGTGCAGCGTCCTTTCTGTGTTGTTAAAATAATAAGCCACTCGATGCGACCCGCATCTAAATGTCGCTGGGTTGCATTTCTGCTTTCTGAAAAAAATCTCGTGCGGGAGCTGAATCTTGTCGACGGCGAATCTCATTCAATCACACGCCCAAACACCGGGTCTCCGACTAGTACATTCCTCTGTAGCCAGCCGACTGACTGCGCTTGAATAAAGACGCCACGCTGAAATGTTCTTGCGTGGCATTCGTACTTTTTATTTACGTTTTGAAGCTTTCGAATTAAGGGGAGAAAAAATTTCAGCTATTGAGCATAGACCACCCCCGAATGCTAGAACTAAAACGCCCCGTCACAGCACGGGGGTGCGTCCAGTGGTTTTGAATGCAGAACGTCGCGACAGGCACGCGCAATAAACTAAGTGTATGCGGCCAGAACAAAATTGCAAAATCTTTTCCGGAATCTCTTCCCGTCAGTTAAAAAGCAAAAAAAAATGGATGCTGCGATGAAAGAATACACTGTGAAGTGGCGCGAAAGCCGAGATGAATTTTCGCTGTAAAGTTGCCGTGCTTAATGAAAATGGTGAAGACGTCCTTTGTAAGGAAAAAACGAAATGGAAAGCATCGACGAACACGTGGGGGAAATGTCGTATTGAATGCCTAAGCATGCTTCGCCGATTCCGCCGGCTTATCGAAAAGAAAAAAAATGGCCACCATCCCGCCCTGCGAAAGTGAATGTCCAGCAAAGCTGCATTAAGCAGCACACATGCTGATGGGAGGGGTGTGTATGTTTCATTAATACCTAAGTGTATTGGTAGTGATAATCGTTTTGGCGTCGCTCTGGTAGACCGTGATTGGATCCGCGACCATTTTCAGCGAGGCTAATTTGTTCCGTTGGTCGAGCATTGTATTCACGCTGTTCTTCTGATGTCTTTAATCTCCGTGGTCTACCCATGGCAGTCTTAGAATGAAATGAATGAGTTGCTAGACGGGCTTCCCTTTTATGTATGAAATCGGGAAACACACGCGGGGAAAAGGAAGGGCCGTTCGACGTTATTCGAAGCCCTCGTGTGAAGCACATGGCAACAGCAACGTAATCTTTACCGGGAGAGCGTAAGAGGGTCTTCCCATTGTTCCCAGGTGCCTTATCATCCGGAATGCGGTTTTGATGCTTGTTTCGTGGTTTTCTTTAATAAAAAAGAATACTGAGCCCTGTGCAGTATGCCTGATTGCAAAGAAAATATGCCGTTTGCCTTCACTTGTGAAAAGGCTCCTAGTGCACACGATGGTGCGCGACAGACTCTCCGACTTTCTGGAAACACAGCACACGTTCGCGGACACCATGTTCGGTTTCCGCCCTCAAAAGTCAGCCCAGGATATACTTCTGCAGCTCCACCATGATATTGTCACGTGGGTGTGACGTCGACGAAGGCAGCAGGCGACGTGTCCAAGATGAAACTGTTTATTAGGGCGAACTTGTGGCCGGTAAACCAGAAAGTAAGATTACAGCAATACACGCTGGCACTGATAGCGGCGAGCAGAGCGTCGGCCGTCGATCAACTGACAAGCGTTGAAGCGCGTCGGCATTTATACGTGCGTCATAGAATATTCCAGTCTTATCACTCGTTGTCGCACAAGCTCTGGAATAAGCTCGAGTGTTCGCGTCTTGCGCGCAATCTTAACGAAACAATCTACAGTAATCGCGAAGCTTCTAGAACAATCAGGCGTGGTTTGCGCTGAGCATTGCTGACAGACTTTGAGGGCGAAGAACCGAATAGAGCAAAGTGAAAATAAGAAACGCGCGTGGCAATGCCCCCCCTCTGAAAAAGCATCGTCCCGATGCTTAAAACAGAACATGGAAAAAAATGCATGCAACAATAAATCACAACAACAAAGAAAGAAAGTACAACAATAAAGCAATAAGTGAAGTCCTCAGGTCCACTAACGCGCGTAATACGGCTTGAGGCGCACGACATGGACGACTTCAGGGTCGCGCACGGCGCCGTTGAGAGTTCGAAATGCCGTCGGGGACAACCTCGTAATCGAGTGTGCCGAGACGTCGAAGCACCCTATACGGTCCGAAGTATCGTCGCAGAAGTTTTTCACTGAGTCCACGTCGTCGTATCGGCGTCCACACCCAAACGCGGTCGCCGGGCTGGTATTCCACGAACCGTCGTCGAAGATTGTAGCGGCGGCTGTCAGTTGTCTGCTGATTTTTGATCCGCAGGCGGGCGAGCTGTCGCGCTTCTTCGGCGCGCTGTAGGTAGGCGGTTACGTCGATGTTTTCCTCGTCGGTCACGTTTGGTAACATGGCGTCGAGCGTCGTTGCCGGGCTCCGTCCGTAGACCAACGTGTATGGCGTCATCTGCGTCGTTTCTTGCACGGCCGTGTTGTATGCGAAGGTCACGTACGGAAGGATGGCGTCCCACGTCTTGTGTTCGACGTCGACGTACATGGCCAGCATGCCGGCGATGGTCTTATTTAGACGCTCGGTCAGGCCGTTGGTCTGTGGGTGGTAGGCGGTGGTCCGGCGGTGACTTGTGTGGCTGTACCTCAGGATCGCCTGAGTTAGGTCCGCAGTAAAGGCCGTACCTCTGTCGGTAATGAGGACCTATGGGGCGCCATGACGCAGTACGATGTTCTCGACGAAGAACTTTGCTACCTCGGCGGCACTGCCCTTGGGCAGGGCCCTTGTCTCGGCGTAGCGGGTGAGGTAGTCAGTTGCTACGACGATCCATTTGTTTCCGGAATTCAACGTCGGGAACGGCCCCGGTAAGTCCATGCCGATTTGCTGGAACGGCCGGCGAAGTGGTTCGATGGGCTGCAGAAGTCCGGCTGGCCTAGTCGGTGGTGTCTTCCGTCGCTGACAATCTCGGCAAGTCCTCACGTATTGGGTGACGTCGGCAGTGAGGCGAGGCCAGTAGTACTTTTCTTGTATCCTTGCCAGCGTACGGGAAAATCCAAGGTGTCCAGCCGTCGGGTCGTTATGCAAAGCATGCAGAACTTCTGGACGTAATGCCGAAGGTACTACGAGGAGGGAGTCGGCCCGAAGTGGCGAGAAGTTTTTCTTTAGAAGAACGCCGTTGCGCATGGAAAAACGACTCCAGTCCTCGTCTGAATACCTTTGGAGCCACAGTGGCTTTGCCCTCGAGGTATTCCATAAGGCCCTTGAGTTCCGGATCGGCGCGCTGTCGCTCGGCGAAGTCGTCGGCACTTATGGTTCCCAGGAAGCCGTCATCATCCTGGTCGTCCAGCGGCGGTGGGTCGACGGGGGGCACGAGACAGGCAGTCGGCGTCAGAGTGTTTTCTTCCGGACTTGTAAACGACGGTAATGTCGAATTCTTGAAGTCTCAGGCTCCACCGTGCGAGGCGACCAGAAGGGTCTTTCAAATTAGCTAGCCAACACAAGGCGTGGTGGTCACTCACAACTTTGAAGGGCCTGCCGTAAAGGTAGGGGCGAAACTTTGATGTAGCCCAGATGATGGCAAGGCACTCCTTTTCTGTTGTGGAGTAGTTGGCCTCTGCCTTTGATAGCGACCGGCTAGCATAACTGATAACCCTTTCCAGTCCGTCCGTCCTCTGCACAAGGACGGCGCCGAGTCCTACGCTGCTCGCGTCGGTGTGTACTTCTGTTTCGGCGTATTCGTCGAAATGCGCAAGTAACGGAGACGTTTGCAGGCGTCGTTTTAGTTCCTGAAATGCTTCCTCCTGCGGCGTTTGCCACTTGAACTCGACGTCGGTCCTGGTGAGGTTAGTGAGAGGCTCGGCGATGCGGGCGAAGTTTCTAACGAACCGCCTGTAATAGGCACACAAGCCGAGAAATCGACGCACGGCCTTCTTGTCGGTGGGTGGCGGGAAAGGCAGCGATGGCGGTTGTCTTTTGCGGGTGGGGCGTACTCCGGATTTGCTTATCACGTGGCCCAAGAACAAAAGTTCTTCGTACGCGAAGCGGCACTTCTCTGGCTTGAGAGTGAGTCCGGAGGTCTTGATTGCTTGAAGTACAAGCTGCAAGGCGCCGGAGGTGTTCGTCGAAGTTTGAGGAAAAGACAACGACGTCGTCCAAGTACACAAGGCAAGTCTGCCACTTCAGACCGGCCAGTACAGTATCCATAACGCGTTGGCATGTCGCGGGGGGCCGAGCAAAGACCAAAAGGCATGACCTTGAACTCGAACAGGCCGTCTGGTGTTATGAAGGCCGTCTTTTCTCGGTCTCTCTCGTCGACTTCGATTTGCTAGTAGCCTGTCTTGAGGTCCAGCTGCGTCATGTGTACTTCTACCTCCAGGTAGAAGTACACATGACGCAGCTGGTATTCGGAGCTCCAGTTGTTAAATGCCGAGACCCTTTCGAATGTCTCGAGCCAGGTTTCGGGATCTTGACTTGGCGATCCATAGAAGGTCGGTGGCTCCTTCAGTTGCCGGAGCAGGATGGGTGCAGACGGCACAGGGGCTGTCATCGTCGCTGCGGCCGAGGTCAGGGTCTTGGTCTTCCGGGTCTTTTCAGGGAGAGGCTCGTACTCTGGCGGTAGACCTTGCTGCCTGCGGCTGGCTCGCTGCTCAGCGTTGGCGTCGATGTCCCTTTCACGTTGTGGGCTTGGCTCACGGCTGGAGGGGGGGCGTTCGGTACATGGACCGGGAAGCACCTCCACCAGATGTCACGTGGGTGTGACGTCGACGAAGGCAGCAGGCGACGTGTCCAAGATGAAACTGTTTTTTAAGGGCGAACTTGTGGCCGGTAAACAGAAAGTAAGATTACAGCAATACACGCTGGCACTGATAGCGGCGAGCAGAGCGTCGGCCGTCGATCAACTGACAAGCGTTGAAGCGCGTCGGCATTTATACGTGCGTCATAGAATATTCCAGTCTTATCACTCGTTGTCGCACAAGCTCTGGAATAAGCTCGAGTGTTCACGTCTTGCGCGCAATCTTAACGAAACAATCTACAGTAATCGCGAAGCTTCTAGAACAATCAGGCGCGGTTTGCGCTGAGCATTGCTGACAGACTTTGAGGGCGAAGAACCGAATAGAGCAAAGTGAAAATAAGAAACGCGCGTGGCAATATATTAGATCCTGTCGAATGTCCCCACAATGACAAGGTAGTCCTGGCCCTGGATCTTAAAGGAGCATTCGATAACGTGAAGCATGAAGTAATCCTGGACCACCTCAGTCACACCAACTGCGGTTTCAAAACATTCAATTACATCAAAACAATTTCTTACAGACCGTCAAGTCTACATACGCATACAAGATGCGGAACATGGGCCTTACACTATCGGCTCGAGGGGAACACCTCAAGGCGCGGTCCTGTCTCCCCTCCTGTTTAATTTAGCCATGCTTCATCTTCCCTCCAAATTGGCGTCTCTACCCGGGATACATCACGCTCTTTACGCAGATGATATCACAATCTGGGCCACGCAAGGTAACCTGGGCCACATGGAGTCATGCCTGCAAGCAGCGGCGACCGTAGTCGATGACTACGCAACCTACTGCGGACTCCAGTGTGCCCCGGCTAAATCAGAATTTGTGCACCTACGTCCCTCCCCTCGGGACAACACTCAGCTACATATCAGTCTCACCTCGGGACCGATCCGTGACGCCAAGGAGATCCGCGTCCTTGGCCTCTTCATACACCACCAACGCAGGGCCGACACCACTTTAGCCAAACTTCGCACGGTGGCAGACCAGGTGGGCCGTATGGTCCGCCGGGTCGCCAACAAGCGGGGCGGATTACGAAGCAAGGATGCACTGCGGCTTGCCCATGCTTTCGTAACGAGTAGAATTCTCTTACTCGACCCCCTACTTGCCACCTGCGCAAACACGATGATGACCAACTCGAGGTAATCCACCGAAAAGTTATCAAGCTGGCGCTCGACCTCCCTATCACCACGTCCAACCAGAGACTTCTGGCTCTACGGCGTGGTAAACACCTACCGGGAACTTCGAGAAGCCCACCTCGTGAACCAATACACGCGTCTTTCACAGACCCATTCCGGTCGCCGCCTCTTCGACCAGCTACACATCAAACATGACTACCACATTGAGGAAAGGGTGAGAGTGCCAGAGCCTTGGAGACGCGCCCTCCGGGTCCGACCACTTCCCCGCAACATGTCCAAAGAAGACCACAGCGGTCGCCGCCAGGCGCGCGCGGAAGCGCTGCAGCGACACTTTGGTCAACAACAACATGTGTGCTACGTGGACGTTGCCGGCCCACACCACGGGGGGTGGTATACGGCCGCTGTCGTACACAATACAAACATAGTAAACGGGCTCACTTTCAAAGCTTACAGCGCAACACACGCGGAGGAGATTGCCATCGCTCTGGCTCTCACCTATCCCTCATCAAAAGACATCATCACCGACTCGCGAGGGGCCTGTCGGAACTATGGGCTAGGGTGGGCTCCCCCACTTGCTCAGCGCATACTGGAACCTAGCTGCCGATACGTATATCCAACTCCGCGTAATCTGGTTTGGGCCCCCGGTCACCAGGGACTCCAGGGAAACGAACAGGCCGATCAGGCCGCCCGCGCACTCTCTTCCCGGGCTATCTCCCTGTCTTTGGAAGCCTACTCCCAATCAGACAATTTGGCCCTTTCATTCAAGGACATCACCAGTTACTACAAGGAGGATCACCGGCGCTATCCGGACCCTTGTAAGGGACTGAATCGCGCTGACGAGCGCCTCCTTTTAAAACTTTTTACAAACACGGTACTGTGCCCGGCAATGCTAAGACATTTCAATCCATCCTTTGATGGCACGTGCCAGTTCTGTGGAAAGGTGGCTGACACCTTCCACATAGTCTGGGCGTGCCTATTAAACCCATCTATCCCCCCCCCCCAACCCCAACCCCACGAGAGAGGACTGGGAGGCGGCCCTGCTCAGATGTCAGGACCTCAAGGCCCAAAAGGCCCTGGTTCAACGGCCGCGGGCGGCGTTGCTTGCCAATGGCGCTCTGGAATAGGGGCTCCACCTAGTACCCCAATCACCTCACCTTCTCTGTAACCATGTAATGGTTAATAAATGTTTTGACCACCAACACCACCACCACCTCTCCGAATGCCCTTCCTGAGCGTCCGAGGTGAACACGTAAGGGACGCTTGCATTTGCTAGAAGAGGAGCAGGCAAGCACGAGCGTCTGTGTGTGATGATGATGATGATAACAACTTTATTTTGCGCCAGATAAGGAGGCCTTGTGCTGCCCCTCCCCGGCACACAGGCCTAGGTCATGGGGGCCGGCACCTCCGCGACTAAAAGCAGGCTTCTTGGTTCTTGGTTCTTCGCGGCTTCTTCCGCCAGGCGGATGGCTTGTTGCTGTGAAACAGGGTCCTCGCTCCGCAGAAGGGCTTGCCAGGCCTCTCTACTATTTATATTTGATTTAGCCCCTGGGGAGCTATCGCACTCCCAGATTATATGGTCGAGGCTCCCTCTCGCCCCACAGTGCTTACACGTATTGTCTTTCCTATCGTCGGTGGGAACGTAATATGCCCAGACCGGGTTTATATAATTTCCAGCTTGCAGGCGCCGCCACGCGACTGCCTCCCTATTGGTTAGACTTTTATCCGGGGATGGCACCTGTCTCCTGTGCAACCGATAATTTTTGACGATCTCCGTATACTTTTGCAGACGCTCGTCCATGTTCCGGCAGTCGGGCGGCTCCACAGTCACCCGGAAGTAGAGAGCTCGGGCTAACTCGTGGGCCGCCTCGTTGCCAGGAACGGACGTGTGTGCTGGGGTCCAAATTTAGACTAATTTTTCTGTTTAGCCTTCCACCGGCCTGAACCCTTGCCGCTTCCGGCGAGATCCTCCCCTTCCCGAAATTCCAGATGGCTGTTTTACCATCGCTAATAATGAGTTTGTCTTCCGTTCCAACGCATGCCAGCGCTAGTTCTTCAGCCGTTTCCCGTGTTGTGGCTTCTAATGGTGGCAGCCGATACGGGGTCACCTCGGCCATCGACTACCGGAGTAGTGATGCAGAACTATCGATGATACTGTCGATGCTATCGATAGTTGAGCCACTATCGAACTATCGATGGTACAAGAAACTATCGATAGCGCTATCGATAGCAGTTTGAAGGTGCAGTGGTCAACACACATCTCTAGAACGATGTAGTGCCGCACTCGGAACAGCACGAGCGACATCTGCAGTTCGAAACGGGCCAATTTTCTGAGTATGCGCGGCGCCAATGATGGGCCCGCCTTGCAATTTCCGTCGTTGAATTATCGCTGCGGCCGCGATAATTGCTTTGGCCATCAGAAGCGCTGTCAACTGTGTGCGCCAAAAAGAAAAAAATCACGCCATATCCACGAAGTGAATGGATGAGTGTGCGAAGCTCGATCGTTTTCATCCATGGAAGAAAGAGAATGTGTGGTCTGGAACGCGCTTATACTTCATGGTCATCAGCGTCATCCTCATCGTTATCACGTGTAGTGGGTACATTCCACTATACTGGAACGCGCTTATTCTTCATGGTCATCAGGCGTCATCGTCATCTTTATCACGTGTAGTGGGTACATTCCACTATACTGGAACGCGCTTATACTTCATCGTTATCACGTGTAGTGGGTACATTCCACTATACTGCGTCATCGTCATCTTTATCACGTGGAGTGGGTACATTCCACTATACGTGGCTACCTACCTACCTACCTACCGACCTACCTACCTACCTACTTACCTACCTACTACTACTACTACTACTACGACGACTACAGAGGAGGGACAGACCCACACCCTAAAGAGCTTCGCCCCTAAAAAAAACGCAGTCGCCCGGATTGGTTTCTATTATACTGTGAACTTATTCTCGATTCGTGGTACCGCATAATACCGAGAACGGTGGGCTTCGTTGTTCGATTTTTTTTCTTTTAACCGTTCAGAGTGCTTTCGACGGCCAAAGCAGTTGTTGCATCCGCAGTGATAAACAAGGATGAAAAATGCAAGGCACGCGTGCCGTTGGCGCCGTGCATGCTCAGGTGTGGCGTATTTACGACTGCAGATGTCGCCCGTGCAGTTCCGAGCACGACGCTCCTTCGTTCTAGGCATGAGAGTTCACCACTGTACAATCGATAGTATATAAAATCAACCGCGCGAACTCATTGCAGCATAAACTTTATTCTTCGAATGCGTGGTAGTATATGGCGGAGCAGGAGAAGCAGGCAGAAGGGCAAGAAAGTTGACATGCTTGCGTTCGTTCCGCAGAATGATTGGCTGATATTATTAAGCTGAACTGTTCAGCTTTAGTAGAAAGGAAGTCGTCACATGTGGCGGAACTGCGCGGCTTCAAACTCATATTGCATTTTGTGATTTCAAAATAAAAAATATCAAAAGCTAAGTTTTTAATTGTAAGGTGCAACTGGTTACTTTTGAATCCGAATTTATTTATGGACATATTCCGGAGTTTTTATTGCGGCAATAATTTATCTATTTCGCCCAGAAGAGTGCTCATACATTAAGCGAACTGAGTACTGCCGATAGTAGGCTATCGCAAATCATTTGGCAATATCGCCGTCCAACAACAGCATACTTATTCACAACACTATTGATTACACTATCGGCCCCAATACTCCTGATCGTACTATTGATTGCACTCTCGATAATATCGTTTGTTTACCGATACTCATACTATCGATAGTTTCTTTATACTATCGATAGTTAAAAAAAACTTTCGATATTTTCTGTTATTTGTTCCGTGTATGGGTGCCCCGTAGTGATGCAGAACTATCGTTAAATGGACTATCGATAGTATCGATAGTTTAAAAATAAACTATATCGATACTATCGATAGTCCATTTACCGATAGTTCTGCATCACTACCACCGAGGCGACCGCCGCGCCCGACTTTCTACTTGCCGCGTCCACGTACGCAACTGACCTGCTGTCCATAGAGTCGAAGCGTCTGATTAGTGCTCGTGCTCTCTTTTCTCGCATCTCCGTGTTGAATATGAGATGCATGTTCACGAGGGAGGGGGAAATGATTAGATTTTCTCGGCAGTCTTGCGGGATGTTTGACTTGCCTCGTGGTCCTCTATCTGTTTGCAGGCCTACCATTTCGAGGATAGCTCTACCCGTGGTCGTTCGGCTTAATCTATCAAGCTGTGAGATTCTGACTGCCTCCGTTATTTCGTCCCAGGTACTGTGCACTCCCATAGCGAGGAGCTTCTCTGTGGATGTGCTGATTGGTAAGCCTAAGGCCCGTTTTATGCACCGTCAAATGAGCCAGTCGAGGTTCCTGCTCTCATCCGACCTGATGCTCAAGAAAGGCGTGGCATAGTACACGAGGCTTATTACGTATTCTTGGGTTAGCTTAAGCAAGCTTCTTTCCTTCAGGCCGCGTCCTTTCAGCGCGACCCTTCTAAATATTCCAAGGCCTTGCGTGGCAAATCCCTTTAGCTTTTTTATTGTCCCATCATTACAGCCATTCTCCTGAATGAAGAGCCCTAAGTTTCTGAGTCGATTGACCTTTGGGACTGGTTTCCCTTCTACTTTGATGTCAAGTTCGCCGCTGCGCTTGCAACGGAGTGACTTATAAACGAATAATTACGACTTTTGCGGAGAGCGTGAAAGACCCCTCCTGGCAGCACAGTTCACGACAGGGTCCGCCGCCGCCTGCAGGCGAGGCGCTCCTCGCTGCTCGCATCGCTCCCCTGGTTAATCCAGTGGGTGATGTCATCCGCATACATCCTGAACCTTAGCCCCTCTATGTTTCTCAGAGCTTCGGGGAGGCCCCTCATCGCCGCATTGAAGAGGAACGGAGAGAGAACCGAGCCCTGCGGCGTGCCCCTGCTCCCTAGCTGAAGTGTTGGTGATTCAATGTGTTGAAACTTCATGCAAGCAGTTCTGTTTGACAAAAAGTCCTTGATGTAGTCGTATGTTCGCGCTCCTACCCCGATTTCTTGGAGACCGCGGAGGATCGCTTCGTGTTTAACATTATCAAAAGCCTTCGTCCAGTCAAGCCCAAGAATTACTATGGCGTCGCTGGAACGTGACTCAATTATGTGATGCTTGAATCGGAGCATCACGTCCTGCGTGCACAAGCCCGGTCGGAAGCCGACCATCTCGTGCGGCGATGGGTCGTTTTGTTCCATGAAGCGCGTCACTCTGGTCTGGACCACTCGCTCCATCAGTTTCCCCATGCATAAGGTTAGAGAAATAGGTCTTAGGTTTCTAAATGCGAAGCATTTCTTTGCGTACTGCAAGCAATTTGAACGTATCTATCTATCTATCTATCTATCTATCTATCTATCTATCTATCTATCTATCTATCTATCTATCTATCTATCTATCTATCTATCTATCTATCTATCTATCTATCTATCTATCTATCTATCTATCTATCTATCTAGCCGCCTAAAGTCTGGATGCTCCCGTGATCGCCTCCTTAACTTGAGGTTGACCAAAGCTAGTATGGGAGGGTAAGAGGATTTCACGAATACGTCTGGCTGGTCGTGACTTGAATAACGTGAAAATCCCGTCGCGTACGTCGTCAAACTCATTTCTTCAGACACGTGTGGCTGATACCCGTATACCACGGGCCGTGGTATGCGGGTATGCGCCACCGTAGTTTGACAATTTATATCTACCCAGGAACGGCGAGAACAGACATTGGTAATTTAAATGCGATAGCGTTAAGAGAAACTGACATCGGTGGCGTTGACACTGGTAATTTAAAAGCGACAGCGTTAAGAAAAACTGACATCGGCGGCGTAGACGCGACGAATGTAAAGAATAGAAATCAGAGTCCCAGCAGGAATCGAATCCAAGTATTCTGCGTGGCAATCAAGTGTTCTACCACAGAGCCACGTCAGGTCTCGAATCTGCTTTGGAAAAAAAACCCTATGTAGGCGTAATATTGGTGAAACGTCAATTGTGGTTGCAGTGCTGGCTATCTAATTTTTAAAAATATTACATACGTACTCCTATGATAAAGGAGTCATGTCGGCTTAACGTCAACTGTATACTTAAGCGCCATGCACTATAGTTCGTTTACGTAGCACTATCCTGAACCACTATCCATGCAAGCACAAGCTCTACATATCAGCTTACTGCTTCTGGTGTTCGCAATACCCATGTTTCTGTTGGCCATCGTTACGCAACTGTGAACAACTGGTTATGTGAAGGCATATGCGACTGTTCAACATATGTCTGCGTGTGCAAAATTTGTACATATCTTTAGCTTAATTTCATAACGTTTCGCTCAATAAAAAAATTACAACCCAGTCACCTTACCTTCGCATGCTTCGCATAACATCGATTCCCATGGTACTTGGGATCTGCCTAATTTTTAGGGGCGAAGCTCCTTATGGCGAGACCTGGCCGGTTGTCGAGCGGCGTCGGTCGTCGATCGTCGACCATCCTCTGTACCCCGTAGTGTTCCCTTATCGTACAATAGAGGGCGCTGTCCCATACAGATGCATGCAAACTGCAGTTGGGTGACGATATACTAGATGGCGCTGTACGTATTCCATTTCTCGTCTCGTTGCCGATAGGACGCTGTCCCATAGACATGCGTGCAATATGGCGGTTGGGTGAAGGTACGCTAGATGGCGTTGGCGGTGGATCTGCTCTCCGATTGGCTGCTGCGCGGGCTGCGCGGGGTTGCGCCGGGCGGCGAGCGCCCGCTATCTCTCATGCCCCGGATCGTCGCCGTACGAGTGCGCTTGCCGGATCGTGCTGCTTGGCGGACCATGGACGACGAGGAGCGCCGGGTGCGGAAGGCCGCTGCGGCTCGTGCTCGTCGGCAGGATCCCGAGGTGCGAGCTCGAGAGGCCGCCGCGACGCGAGCGCGGCGCCAGGCGGATCTCACACACACTATCGCTTTGATTACTGCTGGGCGAAACCACTGAAGATTTCACGGTGTAACCATGATTGCTTCACGAGCTTCGCCCCAACTCTTCATCATTCACCCCGTGGATATGCTGTGATTTTTTTTTCTATTTTCGGCGGCTTGCCTAGCTTTGGGATTAGGATTACGTTTGCTGACTTCCACTGGCGAGGCAGAAGACCTTTAGCCCAAATTTCTTGCACGTACTCCGTCAGAGCACTGATAGAGTCATCGTCCAGGTTTCTTAAAGTTTTGTTTGTTATCCCGTCAGGGCCGGGGCCGACTTCGTTTTTAGTCCTAATATTTCTGCCCTGACCTCTGCCTCCGTGAAGGGTACGTCAAGCTCCTCATTGGGAGCCCCGTTATACTCTGGGAGGGGTGTACTGTGATTATCGCCAATGTACATGGCAGTTAGTCTGTTCATAAATTCCGCATCTGTACCCTCAAACGCGTGCTTGGCTTTTGATAGCCTAATTCCCGATTGGGTTTTCGAATTGGTCGAATCTAACAGGTGTCTCAGCAGACCCCACGTTATGGAAAGGCTCATGCCCCCCCTCCATCTTGTCGCATCTGCTGCACCAACTCTGTTCGCATAACTTGATCACATAATTTTCGATTTCTTTGTTATATCTGGCAATCCTCCTCCCTAAGATTACGGTTGCCATTTTGCTTCTTTAGTCTGCATTCCATATTACGTTTAACATCCCACATGTCAAGGAGTTTGCTGTCAACTACTTCCGGGGCATCGTCCCCGTGAAGCGTCTTGGTTGCCTCTTCAACGTGACGCGTGAGGGGGCTTCCGTCCATTTCTCTATGTTGTCGATCTTCCCTGTGACAGATTTTTCTCGCTTCTTTCTAAATAATTCCCAGTCCGTGATTCTCGTTTGCGCGCGCAACGCGTCTGCACCCATTTTTAATGGTCAAGGCCATAATGAAATCATCGCTGCCGAAATTGTGCTCCAAATTTCGCCAAATCAGATCTGTCACATTTTTGGAGAAGATCAGGTCAGGGGGACCTGTCTGCGCACACGCTGTTACCCACCCTTGGACGGACTACTAGGGTCTGTGTGTAGGGTGAGTCCTAGCTCGTGCGCGTTCTCTAATAGCTGCCTACCTTTCAGATCTTGCTTAGCCTTAACCCCATTCCGGATGTGCCGCATTAAAGTCACCGACTATTAACAATATTAATGAGAACTAACAAACAATGATGCTAAGGTAAAGTATAGGGGATGTGTTATTTGAAGTAATTTTAATGTAAATGTGCAGAAAGAAAAGTGGACGAAAAGATAACTTGCCCCCCGGCAGGGACCGGCAACGCGCCCTTAAATTTACACTTCTCTCCTTCATTCATAGCGAGGGTCTCGTTCTGGCAGACTTGGTGCCTTCAGGTGGTATGCCAGGAATTATTAGTCAGCTGCCAGCTCGTAATAAGATCATATGCTACGTGACGTCAACAGAAAAAAATGCCCCCACCTCCCCGAAGGGAATCGTGAGGAAATGCGAATGAATTTCGCGCGCGCTTCACTCCATTTATATATGGTGGTTGTGGTCGGGAGCACGGCCGGGAGCACGGCGCAGCGCCTGTTCTTTTGTTGTTGTTGTTGTTTTTTTTCTTTGTTTTTCTTTCTTTTTTTTAATTTTTTATTTATTTATTTTTTTTTATTTTTTGATTTCTTTTATTTTTTGTTAATTTTTTTTTCATATATAGCTCCGCCGAGCTCCCGCGATGCGAGCGCCCTCACGCACTTGAAATGCATTCGCATTTAAAACTGGGGATGCGTAAAGCACGCAGCGATGGAGCGGTGTTTCCTACTGGAACATGCCAATTGCTGCTAATGTGCAATGAGAGACAGAAGACTCCGACTGGACACAGAGACTCGCAGTCCGCTTTTAGTTAACGCGCACGCTGCGAATTTTTATTGTTCAACAACGCACAGGAGAAATCTCCCACCGGCACCACCTTGGAGGTCAAGATCCATTGCCATATATACGGGGTGGCCAGTGAACGGTTGTGCAGCGCGAGCAGTCGGTTTTTAAAGACGATAGTCTTTCTTGGGATACCTAAACGGAGAAATTTTGGTCTGTCTGTTTGTCTGTTTGTCGGCACGTCGCACGATTCAACAGTCTGGCCAAAGTTTGACAGCTTTCTGAACGCCCATCCAACTTGATCGGTCGTTTTTGTGCATACTTGTGAACATTGTCGATCTAAAAGCAAATATTACGCATATCTGAGGCGCAACAACAATACGGAAGTATTAAGTGGTGTGTTCTTTTATAGAAAATACATAGATACTTAATTCTGAAGACCCTAGCGCCTAAGAAAACAGCCTAAGAAAAGGCTGCGCTGAAAATGCGGACTGCCTTGCAAAAGCGAAGAGCCGTCGTCTATCTCCGAGGTCGCGCGAAGTGCCGCGTGTTTCATCCGACGCGCGATAGCTGGCGCAGTCTGCCCTCGTCGCTGCAAACTAGAGAATCTCTTTTCATGGTCGCTCTGCGCGCCTTCTCAGCTTTTTACACGCTGCCAAAAACACCGCGCTTGCGGCGAGAAGACGCTTGGTCATGCCAGGACGGAAATGGTCGAGAACAGCATCACAGGTGGCCGCGGATGAGACCGGCAAAAGACTATCGTCTTTCGATGACATTTGCAGCGAAGCACGCAGATACGCGGCCAATTTTTTCAACCAAGAAACTCGCTAGCAGACGCTGCCTGTGTCGGCGTCGCGAGGCGAGAGAGGGGGGGGTAGCGTAGGAGAGGAGAGAGAGGGGGGCACGCATGCGCAGTGGGAGTGTGGACGATGCGGGCAGGGACGCCTAGAGGAGAGAGGGGGGAGCGTAGCAGGGGTGAGAGGAGGGGAGGCGCATGCGCAGTGAGGGTGTGGTTGCCGCGGGGAGGGATGCCTAGAGGAGAGAGAGGGAGAGAGGAGGTTTTTTATTTTTTTAAAGGGTTTGCGCATGCGCAGTAAGGGTGGTCACGCCGCCGCCACCACCACCGGATTAAGCTTCGCCATAAGATGCTTCACATCTAACACCTGCCGGCGCTTACCTCCTCAACCTATCCTCCTCCTCCGCGGACAACGCTGGACAACGCCGGACAACGCCGGATGCCTGACATAGCCCGGCTATGAAATGCATTCGCATTAAAAAAAAATCACAGCATATCCACGGAGTGAATGATGATGAGTGGGCGAAGCTCCGGAGGTTCATCGGTAAACCGTGAATCTTCCGTGAAATTCGCCGAGTACATCATCAAAGACGTGACAAACACTGTGTGTATATATACAAGAAATTTATATTTTATTCGTGAGCCGTGATTTTCCGTTTTGTTTTCGTTTCTTCGTTGGTCGTGGTTACCGTTTACATAAGCCGTGGCTTCCGTTCCCCCTTCATTTTAACGGCTTTATGGTCGGTGAAATGGAGGGAGAGCGGTTCCTGGATGGGTCGTAGTCGAAAGTTTGCAAAGACGAGATCGATGCAGGTTCCTCGGATGGTGGTTGGTTGCATGTGGTCGAACGATATGCATGTGAGACCATATCGCGATGCCATGTGTTGTATGGCATCGCGATCGTCATCGTCATCAGCGTGATCGTTATGACGCATAGTGGGTACATTCCATGTGCTGTGCCGTGATGCAGCGTCCTCGTCATCGCACAGGGGTGGCTACGACGACAACGACGCAGGACGCCGGACTAGCCTATTTACTAAGGAGCTTCGCCCCTAAAAAAGAGTGTTCCCACACTCGCCGTAATGGCAACAGGCGGCGCTGACTGACGCTCCCACGTTTAGATGCACATATATGCGCTATAAAGTGGACGGAGGGAAGACCGCCACCGTAGCTCAGTGGTAGAGCATCGGACGCGTTATTCGAAGGTCCCAGGTTCGGTCCCCGCCGGTGGCAAGTTATCTTTTCGTCCACTTTTCTTTCTTCACATTTACGTTACAATTACTTCAAATAACAGCCCCCTATACTTTCCTTGGCATCATTGTCTGTTAGTTCTCATTAATATTGAGTATAACAAAGAAAACGGAGCCCTTAAATTTACACTTCTTTTCTTCGACTATTAACAAGGGGTTTGTCCCGACTGCCTCAATTGCTTTGCGAAAGAGGGCCCTGAATCTCACCTTTCTCTGCTGTGGGTTGCTGTAGAGATTTAAGAGGAATATGCTCGGTTCATCTTTTCGTCCCGTGAGGATATCTAAAAGCACTGCCTTAATTTCTCTGGAGTTGATTTCAAGCTCGATTGCCGCAATGTTCCGCTTAATTAATGTTGTGACGCGAGATTTATCACCACTATCACTTGAAAAGGCCTGGTATTCCGACAGTTTTGCTGCTTTGCCCGTCTCTTGCAGGGCTATAGCTAGTGGTTCTTCATCTGATAGCGTCAAGTGTTGTTGCACTAACGCCCGCTTGCGTTGGTAGCCGCGACAGTTCCACTGCCTGATCAAAGGCTCACTTGGTGCGCCCCTGGCTATGTTGGAGCTGGTCAAAATTTTCCTCCACCTTTAGTTGCCATTCTCCGATGGCAACTGATTCTGCCCTGTGTTTTTGTGCTTCTCCGGTAAGGCTTTCAATCTGACTTTGAGTCTGATGTATTGCTCCCATAACCCATAATTTGCGCCATGAAAGAATCGAATTTAGCATCGATTTTGGATTCTAGTCTTTTCTCTGGTGCCGCCAACGTATCAGCATCTTTCCCCTTTGCGTTTCATTGGGGGTGGTCTAGCTGACTCTACAATCATCTTTTCCTCCACCGCTGCCACAGGTTGCGTAGGAGGCGCAGCCGAAGAGGCCGGAGGAGTGGGTTTAGAGGCCAATTTTGGTTGCACGTTGTGGGGGAGAGGGGGGAACCTGTACGCGCCTGTACTCTTGGTTTAAGTAACTCTTCAGTGAGCTTACTGCTGGCTTTTTTAAGCGCCCCAACCTCTTCCCGTTATTTATCAATCTCTTCCTCCTGCTTATCTTTTGTCTGGGAAACCCCACTGCCAAAGCTTACACTGTTTTGGTCCCTGCTCTGGCTCCGCTTGCTTGTGCCCCGGGTGCGCCGGGTCTCTGGAGCTCGTTCTCTCCCTGGGTCTGGATCCAGAGCGCCCCCCCGGTGCAGGAGCTCCACTGACCACGCTGCTGCTGTCCTTCGGTAGTCTCCTCCAGCCTCGGGAAGGAGTCGTTTCTGGCGCGAAAATCCTCGTTTCCGTGCCTTTCCTTGGAACGACCCCGGGGATTACTCTCGGCGGTCTCTTCAGCTTCCTGTTTCTGAAGTCGCTGCTGTTGTAGCATGATCTTGCGTTCCCATTGCCTCTTCTTCACTTCGTAAGGAGCACGGTACATTTTTTATCACCAAGCGGGTGTCCTTTCCCGCACAGTTGGCACTTGGGCTCACATGAATGACCTTGTGGTGGTTGTTCCATGCCACAACCACGACATTTCACTTTCGCTGGGTCCGGGCAGACGTGATCGCGCTGTCCGAGCTGGCCGCACACGATGCAAACTTCGTACTTCTTGCGGTAGATTACGCAGCGTGGCGCCACGGGTGTGCGTCTCACCCATCGCGGCACCTCTTTGTCTTCGAAATGTATTAAAACTGTCCTCCATGTCTTTCCGAGTCTTCGTACTCCTAGGACCGGGGGATTCCCGTAGGTTTGCAGCCGTTTGAAGATTTTCTGCATCTGAGAATGTCAAAGGGACTTCGTGCACGATACCTTTCCCGCAGTCTTCCCGCAGTACGTAGTCATTTATACCTTTTCCCCTTCGAAGACGAGGAGCTTCAAGTCGGCGTATTTTCTCTTCCTTTCCGCGCTGACTGTGGCGACGAGAATGGTATGTTCCCTCGAGTTCATCGTGATGACGTGCTTTCCAGCTGCATCTGGGCTGACGCCAGCCGCGCTAAGTATTACGTCAGCTAGATACGCACTTCCGTACTTCAGCAGACGTACGAGACCACCGTGCGGTCTCATCACTATTTTCTCGGCACCGTCCGGAATTCGGGCAAATGGCCTTTCAACCGACTTCGCCGCTACCTTCCTCCCAGCGCGTTTTTCAGCGGCTCGCTGCTGAAAGCGAACGCCATAAGGCGTTCTATTTGGCGTGCCTCGTTCTCTAGAGGGGGGGGGGGGGGGCACTTTCCCTTTCTTCTTGCTAGCGTACCATTGTCCCGGCATGTTCGATTCTTCAGGATCGATTTTCGTACCTTCCACGGTCTCCATCATGGCTAACTCGGTCTCCTGGCGGAGACGCCGCTGGTGGCTTCTCGCCACTAGGCCGGGCCTTAGGCTTAGCTCCTCATACGGCGCGTCGAACGGTTCAAAGACCCCAAAAAAAACGTGAAAAACGAGGGCCCAAATCGGAGAAATTTAGGTCCTCAGTGTCTACTCCCCGAATGCTGTCCTTCGCAGCTAGGAATCCAGAAAACCGTCGAAACCAACTTGTGCTCGAGCGGCCGTAGTCGACGGAGCCCATCGAACACACGTCCATTCTCCTTCGCGTCTCGACGCGTCTCCCGTCTGTTTGTGGTTTAGTGGTCTGACGTTTTGTTTTTACTCCACTGAGACGGAACCATGGCGGCGTAGAGGTACAAAGCTTCGGTGCAAAGCAGAGAAAATCAAACAATGAAAGTGCCCATTATTTGAGCGCGAAAGTTGGGAGACAGATATAGGACGCGTGTCTCAAAGTAGAGTTCCTCGTTTGACTGCGATCTTTTAAAACAACGTAAAGAATGCTCACGCGAGTTTGCGTATGGTGGTTCAAAATAAGGGGCGCAGAATTTCGCTTTGTAGTCGTTGTCGTCACAGCATTTCGTCTGCATGCAAGGAGAGATGTTATTTTTATTGTAATTTTGTTCGTTCACTGTTAAAGCTCATGAGAGCACAGACGGCCGTCCTGAAGGCTGCAAAGTGGAACCGAACTTGATAAATAGCTCCTCTGCGTGCATGTGTGTGTGCGTAAATGGACGTATTTTAAGGCGAAAGCCTTTAATGTCTCATGCTCACGTCCGTCCGTCCGTCCGTCCGTCCGTACGTCCGTGCCCTGGCACGGTGCCAGGTGGCCGCCGGGACGCGCAAACGGACGCCGGTCGCGTCGGACTCTACAGCGCTCGAGCTTTGCTTGCGCAGCGTCGCTTTGCCCAGCGTGTCCAATCATGCAAGGAGGGATACGTGCGCATCGCGTTCCATTCTGACCGACCCCGTCTCAATGGACACAGGCGTTCGCGGATCACACTTTGGAATTTACAAAGTGTCTGTCAATTTAAGCGCTGGAACGCGGATGGCGTCTGCACGTTACACAAAGCGCGAGAATACGAACGCATGTGAAACGAAGGCAGATTAGTCTCGCGTCTCGCCACGATTCGCGGTAAAAAATTTAAAAAGAAGACACGCACACATTCCGTTTCTGTGCCATCGAACTGAGAGTGTAAATCAATAATGGTGTCATCCATTGGCGGAATCAGTGCCCGGCGAACTCTGCGCCGGAGCACTCCACTCTGGCGGAGGGCAACTGAAGAGGGAATCTACTAGTGGAACGCAAGCGCTCCCGCTGGAGCAAATGGCAGGGTCAGAATGGAGCGCGATGCGCGCGTCTCCCTTCTTGCATGAGTGGGCACACTGCGCACAGCAGCTCTACGCTAGCAAAATGCGAGCGCTGTATTGTCCGACACGAGGCGCGATCGACGCGACCGGCGTCCGTTGGCGCGCCCACAGTTGGCAGCGCTTCAGGGCACGGGGCACTTACGACTTCCGGTCGAATCCGCCGCTTTTCGCGGCAGAAAAAGTTGCTCCGTGGAGTGGATCTCGCGACAAGCTGCTCCGGATCTGCCAATGGAACGCTGGGAGCATCTCAATCTGCCAATGGAACAGACTTGCTCTGCATGGAGCAGAAAAAGTGCTACCGGAAGTGCTCCGAATGTGCCAATGGATGACACCATAAGACATGGCATAGTCAGTCGAATGGTCACAAGCTTTCGCTGAACACACTTTTGAATGTGCATGTACAAAGTGTCCTTCAATTTTTAGTTGGTTTTTCGTAGTAATGCAAGAAGTCCCGGCAAAAGAAGAAGTGTGTGGTGGAACTCGACGGGCGAATACGGCGACAACCGATAAAAGATGAGCATCAGCGTAGGAACGAGCGCCCCGGAGCTGCACTCTTAAAGCGTTACTGCCCGAACGTAAAGCGGTTTACAACTATGGTCTGTAAGCTATTTATAGACGATATATATGACGGACAAACTATACAAGCAGGAGGACTCAGCAGAAGTGTCTCTTGAAACAGTCAATCATCTACCGATTGGGATGTCGCTATACAGTAATAGCGCTCCAATGTGGGTGAATTGACCACTCCAATATTGCTGCCGTCCCATTTTGACACCGTGGAGACCACACAAAGGTAATTGGCGGTTCCTTGAAACCATCATGCTACATACAGACCGGGTCCATCAGTCTCAGCGGCAGTAGCCTGCTTAATCCCTGCCTCCCACAACTCATCCGAGCAGTCCCATGACTCGAACACGCTATGTGGTCACTTGTTCATGACTTCTGGTTACATATACAGGGTGTTTCAAGAAATGTGGCCACTATTTTTAAAAAATCAGGAAAATGCGGTATTTGCTCGCTGTCTTCACAATTGCTTTTTCTGTAGCGGCAGGCATCTTATGATGGTTGAAGACATGATTTGGGACAGTAATTAAGAAAGTTAAATTAATTAACTTTTTAATTAGCGGGGTTAGGTGGTCCAATTGGAGAATAGAAGTCCTTCATGCGAAGAACCTATTTCAGCTTTGAGATTTCGAAAAAGCGGCCTCTAGGAATAATTGCGAAGTAATAAATTTCTCCTAAATTCAGCGGCGAAACCTGAAACCGAAACCCGGAAGAGCGCGACTGCCACATTCGTCTGGGACGTCCACAATGCGTGAACGTCATTATATCAACCATCAACCGACTTCTTGGTGTGAGTTTGTGGGCTGCGCTTGCAGTAGTCGCACGCATGACGCACATACGTTAATGAACGGGGAAGAACTGCACCTCTGTAACCGTTTGTCTTGAACAGTCACGTCATTCTAGTCGTCTGCTTGTTGCGCTCATCAGAGCTTGGGTTTCGGTTTTGCCATTGAATTTGCCTGAATTTCATTACGCCACAATAATTAATAGAGGCTGCCTTTTCGAAATCTCAAAGCTGAAATGGGTTCTTCGCATAAAGGACTTTAATTCTCCCATTGGACTTAGCCACCTAACTACACTAATTAAAAAGTTAATTAATTTAACTTTCTTATTTACTGTCCCAAATCATGTCTTCAAGCATCTTAAGATGCCCGCCGCTACAGAAAAAGCATATGTGAGGACAGCGAGCAAATACCGCATTTTGCTGATTTTTTAAAAATAGTGGACACATTTCTTGAAACACCTTGTATAATGGTAAAGGCTTGCATAGGAGCATCTGCGTCAGGGCTGGGAAAAGATACTTTGAAATTGTATCGCGATACAAGATAATTGGGCATGAAGTATTTGAGACGCAGATACAAGATACCACCGGAACAATTGTATCCAATACGATACCTCCCTACTTTATCTTTAAGAGAGGTACTTCAATACATTCGCGAATTTGTTAGTATAGATCGATATAATGAAGCAGCAAATACCTATATGTACCAAAATGTCTGCTTTAAAATTTCTTAACTGTGAACACAAAGCTTTGTTTAATTTAAGTGAAATATCTGTAAGTATCCCAAAAGTTCTCTCTTTCTTTATGAAAGACTATTAGTTTTATTCCGAAAGAACTTATTAGGACTGGTTCAGCTGCTTAACGTGACAGATATTTATACGCTGCGCCGTCAGTGGTTTTCGCTCATCACTTTTGTAATTGATGGGTGCCGCTGCTCTAGTTTCTAACCAGCTAGCGAGTTGCGAGCTACTCACAAGAACGTCCATACGAAGACTTCGCACGATTGTGCAAATACCGCTGTGCAGTCTTACTTTGCCCGTAAAAGTACCATCGTTTTAGCATTACATGATCACGCGTCATCTTTACAGCACCAAGTAGGCTGGTAGCGATATTTTATTTATTTGACGCATTGGATGCACATAGACGACATAAAATTAGAATTAATTTTACATATTATAATTATCTGCTGGCGGAAAGCGTTAGTTAGCAACACGTTCATTAATGTTTAATCTTTTAACACTTCTTCTGAACCTGCGCCGTCCAGAAACGGCTCATACGTGTTGTTACTACACAAACGTCGCAGGATACCACTGCTATTCACACTATTGTGATTTATAGCTCAGATTACCTGGTCATTTGTAACAGTAATAAAACTTTGCAGGGACCTAAAAAGGGAAAACGGAACATATTATAGTAAAATAGCAAGGCACTTCCGTAGGAAACAATCATAATGAATATGTATACAGGTTGTTTCACGCAACTAGAACCTAATATTTGAAATTTGATTAAAAATAATTCAATGAAATAAACGACATATGGTTTATGGTCATGTCGCGCTGGTTAAAGTACATTTTACTTTGCGCTTAATTGGTTGATTAAGTAATGTTGATTATGAAAAACAAATTAATATTCGCTTTAGGGTCAAGTGCGCTTTGTCATGTCATAGATGACATTCCTAAACGACCGATACTATTCTTTGTGGCATCCTACGTGTTGCGTGCAGATTTTCTCTGGTTCTTAAAGACCACACTTGATATATGGCAAAGCAACGCTTCTGCCTTCATGCGCTACCGTACTGCGGCGCTCCTAAACGTGCTCGTACATGCGATCCGATATTTCTCTGACCTTTGCCAACGCCTTGGCCTCGCTCATGGTGGTAGACACATAGAGATTCCTATAAATAGACTATAGGGAACTCTGGCGCTAGTGTCTATAGGAGCTGAAACCCACGGCGCTTCGTCCAAAATGGACTGATGGGTAGTACACAAATTTGTCTAATCTTCGTTCTTTCTGCTCTGTTTGGTTCCGTGTGGCCTGAATCCGCTTTGCCGCAAGATGAAGTTAAGCAAAGGTTTAGCAGTTACGCTTCACCACCTTGGCCTTGCTAGGCTCACCGATTGAAATCGTGTCTCGAAGTTCACAACCGTCCGTTTTATTTGTGTCTATATGTGAACATTGTATGTACCACAGTCGACACCTAACACCAGGCTAAGATCTCGGTGGTACTCCTTAAAAATTGTTATCTCTCTATCTACACTCGAAGGCAGAATTACCCGAAAGAGGAGTAACGGAACCCAATAGGCGCGCGTGATGAATGGATAGACCATTGAAGGAGCAACAACAGAGGGATGCGTGCCGTGTGCAAACCAGTTAGTCTCCATAGGGATGAACCACGCGGGAGATGCAGGCCGTGAGCAGATTTACGTCACGTGTGCAAACCGTTGTCAAGGGAACCAACCGTCCTCCTCGCTCATGGTTCAGTGTTCTCGCTTGTTTTCGTGGTACCGCGTTGTGCCGCGCTCGGAGAGTTCAACGATCTAGGAACTACGCCAACTACGCCGCGGGGCTTTAGATATACACATATGCATGGATGAGCGTGTGGTGCTGCTTTTGCGTTTCTCTGCACCCATGAGGTCAGGAGCTGGTCTCGACTCGTCGTGACGCCGTGCTGTATATCTCGTGCGTAGTCAAGGCACTGCGTCGCCACCAGCTGGGAATGGCGGCCGAGAAGACAGTAGGCCTATCGGATCCATGATTTCAATATGACTCTGTGGAGAAATCGGCGCTGGATTCTTTCACAAGTAAGCGATTATTCCGATCATGCTTTATTCTGCCGTACCTGTCGCGTGCGCGAAACGCATTGCCCTTTTTGGCAATGGGCTCGATCGTGTTGTATATCGCGCGCACGAAATGCACCGCGAAGGTCGGCTTGGGTGTCAGCTTGCCTGTGCTTTGTGACTGCCTGGAAATCGGCCTGCCATTGCCTTCGGCCGCCCGGACGCTCGCTCATCGGGTGTTCGTTGCGGTGATGAGCTGCGCGCTCGCGATATTGGGCAGAGGCCTCGCCGCTGCGGTGCGACTCGTCCAAAACGCATTGCAGTTGCCGGCAACGAGCTTGGTGTTATGTGGCGCGCTTGAAGTGCACCGGCAGCTGGCGGGGGGCTTTAGCTAGCCAACTTAAAGGGGTCCCTGCAACACTTTTCTAAGTAGCCATAGAATGGATTCGCGAAAGGAGCTCATTGCCTGACGAATTCACTGCCGCAAAATTTTTTAGAATCCATCCAGTACGAGCGCAGTTACAAAGATTTGTCGAACGCTGCAATTTCATTCTTTCTTCTCTCGTCCCGACGAAAGAGCTGGAAGCTAAGCAGGGAGGGATGGCATGGGGAAAGAAAATACGTCACGCGCGCCTGGTGACCTCTAGCACTTTTTCTGTTTTTTAGATGCGAAGCATCTTATGCTCGGGGCTCTGTCCCTCCCGCGTCCCCCCGTCCGCCGTCCCCCGTCCGCCGTCCCCCCGTCCCCCCGTCCCGCGTCCGGTCACTTTCATGAAGTAGGAAAGCGCCCATTATGCGAACCAGAACACTGTAGTAATATGAAGGCCGTCAACCCTAACACAGTCATCAGAGTCATGGCCAAGAACACAGAGAGGCTGCCTAGCAATGGCTAGGCAGGTGGTGTCTGTCGCCCAGGTTGACCCCATTCCTTAATCTTGCTTGCATGTGTTTAGAGGGGTCTTAGTCCGTCCCGCGTCCCACACCACCACAGCGCATGCGCGTGCCGTCCCCCCTCTCTCTCCTACGCTCTCCTCCTCTCTCCTCTAGGAATACTCTACTCTACGGAGCGGCTCCGGCGTCCCACATCCCCAGAGCGCATGCGCGTCCTCTCCCCCTCTCTCCTCTTGGAATCCTCTACTCTACGGAGCGGCTCCCACGTCCCACACCCCCACAGCGCATGCACGTCCCCTCTCTCTCCTCTCCTACGGTCGCCCCCCGTCCTTTCCTCTAGGAGTCCTCTACAGAACGACAGGTGGTGTGACAGCTGCATACTCCGCTGGGGGGCGCCACGGTAGTTCCGCGGTATGAAAATGACAGAGCGCGCGCGCCTCATTCTCCTGCGCAGCGCAGCGATGAGCGCCCGGACCACTGCCGTGAAATGAGAGCGGCGACTTTCCTCCCGCTCAAGCTAATTATCTCCCCGCTGCTTCGCATCCACACATGGTTCCCTTTAGCGGGAGATGGGGTTTTTTTTCTTCGAATACGCCGCTTTTCAGTGCGATCGCGCGCGCACGCGTGGACAAGTCATGGCCTCCCCGCGGCGGCTGCCGTAACGACCGAGCGCGCCAAGCTCAAATCAGCCAATGGCAGCTACAATGGCTGTGACGAGTGATTTTTGAGCTTGTAGCGTCATTTGTCGAGAGAAGAGAAAGCAATTTTTAGCTGACTTTGAGAATTTATTGTGAAATACAGGCCGCGTGCTGCGCTATAATACTTGGCTCGCGTGTTCTCGGGAGCCTCGACTACCGATCGGTAGCGTTTTCTGACCAAGTTCAAAAAGTGTTGCAGGGTCCCTTTAAGGTGTGCTTCGGAACTCTGTGGAAATTGGTCGCTATTACCGCTGACTTCCCCGTCACTCGGTCGCAAGCAGCTCGGCGCCGTTGCGGCGGTGGCCCCATGTTCACTCGCTGTACTCGGCCACTCGCTCGAGTAACATTGTGGAAATTTGTTGCCATTATGGTCGGCTTCCTCGACGCCCGCTCGGAAGCAGCTTTGAGGCGTTCGTGGCGGCGCCCCCGCGTTCGCTCGCTGTACTCTGCCGCTCGCTCGAGGAACTTTGTTGATATTGGTCGCCATTACTGTCACATTCCTCGGCGCTCGCTCGGAAGCAGCTCGGCGGCGGCCCCGCGTTCGCTCACTCTTCTGTTCGATGTGCGCCAGGCGCAGAAGCTCCGCGTTCGCTTGCTCGAGATATACGACGTCGCTCGCAGAGAACTCGCCGACTCGTTAGCGGCAAGGCGGTTCGCGGCGCCTCAGCATGATGGCTATGGCTGCCGCACCTGAGCTGTTGCGCTATGTTGCTCGAAATGCGTCTTTGATAACTTATGACATCACTGTGAAATGATTTGCATGCCATATTTTAGACTTTTTTTATGTCACCTTGTACGTATTTGCTGTGTACGTGCATCTTCGTCCGCTCTGTCACGTGTGACTAACTATTTGCAATCTTTTTGTGCAGCAGTTTTCCACAACTTGCTGTGTGCGCTGGTGCGAGCGATGCCAGTCATGTATCGCTTCCGTTGGAGCAGCTTCACGAAGAGGACTGTACCAGATATGACAGCGCAGCTGTACCTGTATTTGACATTTCACAGTGAATTCACCGAAAGAATGCACAAACTTTATATGTAATAGAAAAATAAAAGATTTCATTGTCTCACTTTCATCTTTCGTTGTTGGATTGACTGCGAAAGCAGTAAAACACGCGTAACTAAATATTATTTCGCCAGTTCTTTTCGCGCCATTTGTTGCTCACTGCGGAGAAAAACACGCGAGAAAAGTATTAAGCCTTCCGTACAGTAACTGTAGAAAATCATCCTCGGGATTAACGTACCATTTCAACTGGGGATAAAAAGTTCAAACGAGTGGAATATTTGAGTGGACCGACCGTTCGTTCAGTGCAACTGTGGAGACTAACGGTTGGCCCGGTAAGGTGTAAATATCAGCACTCAATGTTAGTCGATTTGGGTGCAACTGTGGGCACTAACGGTTGCCCGCTAAGGTGTAAATGTGAGGACTAAATGTTAGTCCACTGAGGTGATCTGTGGGCACTGACGATTGCCCGCTAAGGCGTAAATGTGAGGACTAAATGTTAGTCCCTTGAGGGGATCTGTGGGAACTAACTGTTAGACCCGGTGCCGTTGGTCCTTAAAGGGATTAATGGTTGTCGCAGCGCCATTAGTCCCCCCAAAGGAACGAACCACACACCCTTTTAACACCCTTTTGCCTTAGTACACCTGCATTAGGGAGTGTCTTCAGAGGATTTCTGCGCTAGGTGATGGAAAACGCCACGACTGGCTCTGTTTCTTCAATAAACGCATCTTCGAACTTGTCTTAATCCGTTTGCTGTAAAATGCCGTGATTATGCCAGTACGATAAAATGTTGGTGCGCAGCACTGGGATATGTTGCTTGGATAAATGAAAGCAGATGAGTCAGCACATACGTCAGATCGGTGGAAAACACAAAGCAGTGAAAAACATTGTTTGGCTTACTGTATAAAAAAATTAGGACAGATTCGCCCTATTAGTGACAAGCCTGAAGGAAGTGCGGAGCTGTCCGCCGCGGTGGTATAGCGGTTAGGGTGGGTTCGATCCCGGCCGCGGCGGTCGCATTTCGATGGAGGCGAAATGGTAGAGGCCCGTGTACTGTGCGATGTCAGTGCACGTTAAAGAACACCAGATGGTCCAAATTTCCGGAGCCCTCCACTACGGCGTCTCTCATAATCATATCGTGGTTTTGGGACGTTAAACCCCAGATATTATGATTATTAGGAAGTGCGGAGCTGAGCAGCCTTCTTTCTTGCTCTTTAGTTCTCCCTTTCTTTCCTCTCTCTTTCTTTTTCTCTTTTCCAGTTTTATTGCGATAGCAATCATATGGACACTCTCGGCTGGGTTTCGCCGTCGGCGTCGCCGCCGCCGGCGTCGGCCACCGTCATCCCCCGTATATGTATATGTATATATATAACCAGCCCCGCCCGTCGTTCGTGAGCGCGAAAAGACGCGAGGGGGGGGGGGTCCCTCGAACGACCTTCGATTTTACGACCGCCGTCGTCGCGGGCGCGCGCGTTATCTCCCCTTCTCGGCGGCTGACAGCGGGGGGGCCGGTGTACCCTTCTACGTGCTGCGCTCTCAACGCGAAGAGAATGTGGTGAGCAGTGTCCCTGGAGCGGCCGTACGCTCTTAAACCAGCATTTTCTAGAGTTGCGTGAGATCGGATCCAAAAAGAGTTAGCTGCCAGCCTCACTTCGTATAACATTACAATTTGTTGCTATCGCATTCATTGCTTCACCCTTGCGGTGAAACTGTGACTTTTAAATGCGAAGCATTTCTTAGCGAACTTCGGCGACTTTGAGCGTATCTATCTATCTATCTATCTATCTATCTATCTATCTATCTATCTATCTATCTATCTATCTATCTATCTATCTATCTATCTATCTATCTATCTATCTATCTATCTATCTATCTAGCCGCCTACCACTTTGTGCTCTCCTGGCCGTATCGTTAATGGGATTTATACCAAATTTGGTATAGCATAACATGACCGCATGACGAACATAAATGGCTGGTCGTACATGAAAATCATGACTAACTTGTCATGAAAAGTATGATTTACATGCCACGCTCATGGCGCGTTCGCGGCCGCTTCGTTAGCTTGATATACACCAAATTTGGGATTGAGTGACGTGACTGTATGACGAACATAAATGACAAGTGGTAATTTGGAAATCATGACTTGTCATGTGCAACATGACTTCCATGCCACGCTCATGGCACGCTCGCGGCCGTTTCGCTAGTTTGATATACACCAAATTTGGTATTGGGTGACGTGACCGTTTGACGAACATAAATGACAAGTGGTAATATGGAAATCATGACTTGTCATGTGTGACATGACTTGCATGCCACGCTCATGGCGCGCTAGCGGCCGTTTCGTTAGCTTGATATACACCAAATTTGGTATTGAATGACATGACTGTATGACGAACATAAATGACCAGGGGTATTATGGAAATCATGACTTGTCATGTGCGACATGACTTGCATGCCACGCTCATGGCGGGCTCGCGGCCGTTTCGTTAGCTTGATATACACCAAACTTGGTATTGAGTAACGTGACTGTATGACGAACATAAGTGGCAGGTGGTAACATGAAAATCTTGGCATGCATGTCATCTACAACGTCATTTACATGCCACGCTCATGGTGCGCTTGCGTCCAGTTCGCTAGCTTGATATACACCAAAATTGGTATTGCGCGACGTGACTGTATGACGAACATAAATGACAGGTCGTAACATGTAAAACATGACATGCAAATTATGTAAAGCATGATCTGCTCCTTCCTGGCTGCTTCGCATTACATCGATTGCCACAGTGCGTGGGATCTGCCGGCTTTTTTTTCTTTGTTCTTTTTGTCTTTATTTATATTTATTTCTATTTTTCTTCCTATTTTCCTTTCTTTCCCTCTCTTTCTAATTGTCGCTTGCTTCCTCGTTAAATTTTTACACAAAGTTTGTGTTGTCGTGTTTCCTTAGCCATACTAGCAATGCCAGCAATTAATATCGTTAGAATGTACAACAGGGGAATGCTCAAAACTGCAGCGAGGCCAGCTGTCGGGTGAAGAACAACTTTATTGCCGTTTTGTTAGTGCTATATAAAGAGAAGAAGCGTGACGTAACATGTCACGTGATTATGGGTGTTACGTGACGGCTGCACACCCAGCCGTGCTACATCTTTCTTTAATTGGAAAACAAATTAATTATGCCTGTCAGGCTGCGGGTTGTTATGACCGGGGCCTGGGCCCACGAAGGAGCGGCGTTCTCTGTTCTACAAACAAGTCTCCGAGGGGCTGTTGGCCCGCTGACAGACGTTCAAACCCGTGTATTGTGCTCCCCAGCCGGGAAGTGAGGCGCCATGCAGTCCGACGGCGTAGGGTGTTCGACAATGCGACCACAACGGCTTTCGGTCGCGACATACTCTTTGAAGAGACGGCGGCGCCGCTGCGGATTACAACCCGTCCTGCTAATTGCGTGTCGAGCGGCGGACCTTTGATGCGCCACGTAGAACGGACATGCGACCCCTCATCCTGCAGCCTTCTCACGCCACCACCTTGGTGCCACTGGTGCAATGCTGTGGCAACGCCCCTGTCGGGCACGTGGACCTGGGCGGCTATGGGCGGCACCGTCGGAAGTGGCGTGTGTCGTGCGATTGGACAGCGCAATTTGGACATGTTTCCCCCATCTAGGGATCTGGGGAAAAGTGACTCTTTATAATGAGCCCCCGTGGGCTCCATGAGGACTGAGAGGGGATTTGAAGGATTCGGAGAGCTTGGACACGGGCCTTCGACGAGATCGTCACGATGTAGCGAAGTCTTCGTGATGTAGAGCGAAATGCTCGCCATGTAAATAGTGTAATTAAACCTCAGTTCAGTTTCCCTTCAGCCTCTTCATGCTGCCTCGGCATCTTCCTCCCGGGTCTCCGGTGCCTGCAAAGGCCGGTCGCAACAACTGGGGCCAGCGGCGGTATACCACAACCTGTATCTCGAGCTGTGACAGCCCGGGTCGCAACAACTGGATGGAAGACGGTGGGATCAGACTCATGGAAGGAGAGCGACGTGGACCTGGAGGTCAGCCGAAAGCCCTAGGACCTGGAATTCGGCGGGACCGACGCAGCGTACCATGACCGCACGGTATGGGGTGAGTGCCTGGCTTTGCGCTTGAGAGGTATCGAGTCTTTTGGCCTAGACCCGTTAAAAGATAGATAGAACCAACAACTGCCTAGACACTGTGGTTGTTGTCTCAGCACAGAGCAGCACTCTGCGATTATCTGAGCAAGCTAGGAAAAGCAGGATAGCTCAGGTAGTTCGGTAGGAGCAGATGTGAGGTTTGGCGGGAGTTTTGTTTGAGGGTACGTTGCGGGAGTGTTTTGGATGCTGGAGAGTGCAGAAGGGTGAAGGAGAAACAGGAAAAAGGTAGAGAGGGGAGGTTGTCCACGTGGTGTATCTTGTGTGTTATGCTTTTGGTTCTTCGCTGTGGGATTTGCCAGGCTTCAATTTCTCTAGACCCAGAATTGAAACGCTGGTGGGTTTGTGTTTTATCACAGCTGAGCCAAAGCAAATGTAGTCGCCATGGATCTGATGAGGTTGACGAGGGATAACCTGTTGGACTTGTGTTGGGACCTTGACCTCGAAGTAGATGACGATACGCCTGCATCTCAACTCTGTGAAGTAATCCTTAAAAGCAAAAGTAGCAAGGAGGATATCGAGCACTTCGCGAATATGTACTTAATAGAACAGAAAAAGAGGGAGAAGTGGAGAGAGATGGAAATAGAGGAGGCAAAGAGGGTTGAAGAACACAGGAAGGAGATGCAAGAGTTAGACGAGGAGCTTGAGAGGCTAAAACGCGGGTTATATACTAAGCAACAGAGTAGTCAGTTTGTAAATGTAGCGCACGAGATGTGCGTAGAAAGGTCGTGTGCGGTGCAGTTCAGGGCCGTCGAGAAGGCTAGCACATGTGAGAGCAGCGCGTTCATAAGAGAACCGAATGTATCGGCTGCGAAAGATGCTGCGCTAGGAGTGGAGGCCGCCGAAGGCCAGAGTAAGAGCGACGAGGTGCTGTGCCAGTGGAATTCTAGTGAAACAACTAAGATAGTTGTAGACCATCTGGCACAGACACAAAGTAAGGTTTTCCCGACGGTGGGTTTTGCACGCGATGTCCCAGGATTCGACTCGCTAGGCAAGACGACCTTAGTTACGTCGGTAGAGTGTACTGAAGTACAGAGTAGTGCAGTTGTGGACAGCTCCCAGGCAGATGAGCTAGGGTCCAGTGACTGTATCGCAACGGTGGATCCTGCATGTGGTGTCCCAGGTTTCGACCCGCTTGTCAGGAACACCGGAGAAAGTTCAGGAGATGTAGCGAAAGGAAAGAGTGAGGATAACAGTGCAGTTGTAGATAGCTCCCAGGATTGCGAGCTAGATTGTTCAAAAGAAAGTAGCCTGCATTGCTTCCTAATCGTGTTAAGCTGTCCGCCTGTTTGGAGAATGAGGTTAAAGATGATTTGTTCATGAATCATTCAGACTGCGCGGACGAGACAGCTAACGAAGGTTGCGAGAGGGTTCATGAGCCAGAGATGCGAGCGGAAGGCTCAAAGATGCGCCCCAAGAAGAGGCGTAGGCGGAAGCGGCGTCGTAGAGCCACGAGTGCGACAAAGAGCCCAACCCGTTTGAAAAAAAATTACACCATCTCCCGCTAAAGGGAACCATGTGTAGATGTGAAGCAGCGGGCGCTAACGCTTACACTGGCGGCGGCGTTGACGCTGGCGCTCATCGCAGCGTTGCGCAGGAGAGAAAACTGGGGAGGCGCAAAGCACGCAGTGATGGAGCAGTTTTTCCTACTGGAACATGCCAATCGCTGCTAATGGGCAATGAGAGACAGAAGACTCCGACTGGACACAGAGACCCGCACTCCGCTTTTAGTTAACGCGCACGCTGCGAATTTTTATTGTTCAACAACGCACAGGAGAAATCTCCCACCGGCACCACCTTGGAGGTCAAGATCCATTGCTATATATACGGGATGGCCAGTGAACGGTTGTGCAGCGCGAGCAGTCGGTTTTTTTCAACCAAGGAACTCGCTAGCAGACGCTGCCTGCGTCGGCGTCGCGAGGCGAGAGAGGGAGGAGCGTAGGAGAGGAGAGAGAGGGGGGTGACACGCATGCGCAGTGGGAGTGTGAACGCCGTGGGCAGGGATGCGTAGAGGAGAGAGGGGGGAGCGTAGGAGAGGAGAGAGAGAGGGGGGACGCGCATGCGCAGGATGAGTTAGACGCCGCGGGCAGGGATGGAGAGAGGGGGAGTGTAAGAGGGGAGAGAGGAAGGGAGGCGCATGCGCATTGTGGGTGTGGTTGCCGCGGGGAGGGATGCCTAGAGGAGAGAGAGGGGGAGAGGAGGTTTTTATTTTTTATTTTTTTTAACTGTTTGCGCATGCGCAGTAAGGGTGGGCACGCGGCACACCACCACCACCACCACCACCACCACCGGATTAAGCTTCGCCATAAGATGCTTCACATCTAAAAGGCTCTGAACGTTTGAACGTAGTGGGCAGAATGAGGCGTTTGTCATCGCCGTCGAAGTTGTTTTGCATGCGTCCGAGCCGCCGGGCGAAAAGAAAAAGAAAAGTGCCTTGGACGAAAATGCAGACAGAAGGAAGGGGTCAGTCAGCCTCCCGTCGTTCCATCCACGGCACGTTTGAGGGGGCGCGGGAGTGCAAGGTCGGTGGCTCTCAAGAAGTAGGTGAGCAAGGGGATGAACGCTGGTCTCCAGTAAAGAGCTTAGTGGAGCTCGGCGGCGAAGCGAATGGGTTCCGCCATTGTTGTATTCCCCGTTCGATTAGAAAGGCCCACAGGGCGCGACCGCCGCGAGTACGCCTCAAAAGTGAGTGACACCCGTAAGCTTTCGAGGAAATGACGTTAGCGGATTTGTTTGTTTTGCTTTGAACTTTTGTTTTCATTGTTTACTTTGGTTTTAGAACGTTTTCTTGTGGCTTCTCGGCCACTAAATAGTGTTTAGGTAACCAGTTTTCGGTTTTGATTATTTCTTAAGCGTTGTGTGTTTTGTTTTAACAATAAGCGTTGTGCGGTTGCATAACGACACGCACCGGAGCGTGCGTCAGGGTATGTCGTATGAGTACATTAATAAGAGCGACGTGAGGAGTCTATTATGAGTGAGCGTGAAGAAGCAAGGAGCTTCCTTGTGAGTTTTTCAGGGTTCATGCGAAAGTTTTTTTTTGTTTGTTTACTTTTTTATTCGCATGTGTCCGGTGTGGACGTGAGTAGGAAGAGTTAGTTTGTGAGTTTATGTGTATGTTTTGTAAGCACTGTGACCGCAAAGCAGTGTTAGTAGTTCATCCGCGCAGTAGCACTAGTACGTGCGATTGCAGACGTGAAATGTGAGTAGTGGTCCTGATGCTGGTGCAGCACGACAGGTATCTTTTCGTCTGCTCGAAGGAACTTGACGACTAGCTTTGGCGGCACAAAATTTTGGGGCCCAAAAAGACAGCGTGAAGCAAAAGGCTTTTGTTCACGAGTATGAGGCCTGGTTGACTTACAGCGGATTACTGACGCTGGCACACAGCTATGCCACGAAGGGCACGTCACTGGGGGAGATGTTTTTTTAAGCAGTTTAAGATGAAGCTTATTCTCGTTTTGAGATTGGGAGCTTCGGCGAAAGCTCAGAGAAACGCTTCGATTGGTGCTTTGTGTTTAGTTGTACCATTTAAGGAATATTGTTTTTACATGATAAATTTTGGACTCGATGTGTCTCAGTGCGGGCAGGGCGCTCTCCTGTGCCTGTGGTTGTGTGTATCTATGCGTATTCCCAGGAAGACAGCAACGAGGAACGAGCGGGAGAGTCCATGGTTGCGCGTCATCGGCAAAGGACCGAAGGACGCAAATTCAAATCGACGCTTCGGGCAACCTGTTCAGCTGGTCACCCTCAGGTCGAGTCTCCCGCCGGCGGACGAGCTGTTATGACCGGGGCCTGGGCCCACGAAGGAGCGGCGTTCTCTGTTCTACGAACAAGTCGCCGAGGGGCTGTTGGCCCGCTGACAGACGTTCAAACCCGTGTATTGTGCTCCCCAGCCGGGAAGTGAGGCGCCATGCAGTCCGACGGCGTAGGGTGTTCGACAATGCGACCACAACGGCTTTCGGTCGCGACATACTCTTTGAAGAGACGGCGGCGTCGCTGCGGATTACAACCCGTCCTGCTAATTGCGTGTCGAGCGGCGGACCTTTGATGCGCCACGTAGAACGGACATGCGACCCCTCATCCTGCAGCCTTCTCACGCCACCACCTTGGTGCCACTGGTGCAATGCTGTGGCAACGCCCCTGTCGGGCACGTGGACCTGGGCGGCTATGGGCGGCACCGTCGGAAGTGGCGTGTGTCGTGCGATTGGACAGCGCAATTTGGACATGTTTCCCCCATCTAGGGATCTGGGGAAAAGTGACTCTTTATAATGAGCCCCCGTGGGCTCCATGAGGACTGAGAGGGGATTTGAAGGATTCGGAGAGCTTGGACAGGGGCCTTCGACGAGATCGTCACGATGTAGAGAAGTCTTCGTGATGTAGAGCGAAATGCTCGCCATGTAAATAGTGTTTTTAAACCTCAGTTCAGTTTCCCTTCAGCCTCTTCCTGCTGCCTCGGCATCTTCCTCCCGGGTCTCCGGTGCCTGCAAAGGCCGGTCGCAACAACTGGGGCAGACTTCAGCCTGCAAAAAGGGGCATTTCTTTAGGTTAAGCTTGAGGTTGTTTTCGTTTCGCGACAGCGTAACAACAAAAGTGACAGGTTGTGGTCGTGCTCCTCTTTTATGCCGGCCCCAAAGCAGTATGTCGTCCATTATCACGACTGCGCATGGCAAACCTACCAGAATGCGACGCATAGCTGCTTGAAAGATTTCTGGAGCCGACGCGATGCCGAAGGGCATTCGAAGAAACCGATAGCGCCCATACGGCGTGCTCATCGTGCAGAGCTTTGAGCTTGATTCGGTTAGCTTAATTTGCCAGAAACCTCACGCCGCGTAGAGCGTTGAGAAGTACCTGACACCAGATATCTGTGAGGCTGTGTGTTCTAGGGTTGGCATTGGGTAATGTTCCCGCAGCAGCACTTTGTTTAGCGCCGTAAGATCCAGGCAAATTCTAACCTTGTCCTTCTTAATGACTGTAACCATATGGCTAGACCACTCGGTGTGCTCCGTTACCTTTATTATGACGCCTTGGGCTTCCATGTGCTGCAGCTCGGCCTTGACCTTGTCCTGAAGAGCCACGGGAGCTCTCCTCGCTGGAACGACGATACCCACTGCGCCTGGCTTGAGCTTCATGTCGTACTCGAAGTGGCGGGGACGTCTTGTTCGACAATAAAAAACGTTTGTTCTTTGGTTCTCTCATTGGCCGAAAGTGTCAAGTGAATTTGCGCATGCGCGGCTGTTGTGCAAGCTTAACATTGCAAGCTTGTTGAGGTTTATCTGGCAGTTTTGCAACATCACTTCTGGAAATGACACAACAGTTGGCGCTAGTATCTAGCTCGCATGTGATGGGAGGCCCTCAATGTACGCAGTTGCGCTCCAGTCATCGGTGGCAATCAGTGTTGCGGAGTTGCCACTCCGGAATCATTCCACATTTTCGCGACTCCGGAATGGAATGGGAATGGAATGGGGACAACGCTTGAAGGAATTAAATGGGAATGGAATTACGTCTTTCTCCGAAAAAAGAGGACGTTTTCGTCTACGCGCTCTTTTTCAAACTTCACACTTTAGTAAGCCAGAGCCTCGAATTTAACAATAAAGCAGTATTTTTGAAATGGCTTGGCTGATTACAAGCACGGTACATTTGTAAGCAATGCGCCTACTACAATTCTGTCCTTATATAGACTGTGTTGCTGATCCACGTAAGCGCACATCCTTCTACGTTCAAACGGCGAGCTATTTATATACAGCGTGTTTCCAGCGTGTTTTCAGCATTTCCGGCGAGATGGCGCGGAGGGCGCGCTCCGCGGCTTTAGGTAGGCCCCCCACTCGTCGCGACGCGCGCTCTCAGGCGCTCCTCTCCGTGCGCAAACTTTGCTCGGTGGGGGGGCATGGGAGGTAGACGCCTGTGCGCGTGCGCTTATCTCGCGGTCGGGAGAATAGTACGCCTTAGCCTTTCGCCGGAACGACTGCGTTGTAGTTACCGATCGCACGAAGGTCATTTCGCTCGCTGCAGTCCCCCCCGTTTGCGAAAAGAGCACGCTTTTCAAACACAGCGAAGTAAGAACTGTGACACTTCTTAGTTCGCGCTCGTATGTACCTGTGAATACGTTTCGTGCGTCGTTTTTGTTTGAGCAGCGCGTTAAGTGTCGAGCTGTGAACGTTGTTAGTTCGCTCTCGTCCTGTGCGTGTTGTTTTCGTGCGTCATGTGTGCGTGAGCAGCGCGCTGCACGTTTCAACCTGCTTGACATTCCAATTTGTTGCTATCGCATTCATTGCTTCGCCTTGTGGCGAAACTGACTTTTTTTCCTCGGCAAAACTAGAGGATTTTGTTGTACATTAACCAAATCTTAGTTTTCTCCATATATCCCATTCGGGCCCTGGTGTCGTCAATTGACGACACCACACTGAATTTCTCCTAGCACCTCGAAAACAAAACCAAACCTGCTAATTCTTGGGGAAGTATTTCTTCAACAATCCCCACTGCGATCGACACCAACGTTGTGGCATTTTTGCGAAGTGTCGAGCCGTAAAGAAGAAGAAACTTGACCGAAGTCATGGGTGACGCCGAGGCTGGGAAGCTGAGGCGGTAAGGCGGCGTTTTCGGGATGAAGTCCTGAAGTTGTTTTAAGAGCTTCCACAACGCCAAATACTACGTTGGTTCAGATTTTGTGTACTCTAGTGAAAAGCAGGAATAAATTAGCCGTTTTTGGAATTTCATGACCCCAGGGCCACGATGACCGAATTTGATGTCATGTCTGTAAATCCATAAATACTTACACCACTGGATCAATTTTTTGTTTGTGGTCTTCTGCGGTCCTAACTATAAGAAAAATATGTACTAAAAATGTCTCCGACAAAAATAAAAAATCCAGGGCTGAAAGGGATATATATTCACGACCGCTCCAGACGCGTGGCAAAGCTGCTTAGTCTTCTTGAACACTACTTTTTTCAGCATAAAACTACGCTGTTGCGTCGTTTTAGCATTAACACATTTAAGCTTAAACAATATTAAAACATCACCATTCATTCAAGCATGCTGACCATGCAAATACTATAGGTAGCAAGAGAGCTGCCTCTTTGGGAATTAGTAGGGTGGTTGTACTGCACGAAATATGTCACCAAGCTACTATTCCTGGACCTTGGTAACGTGTTTTGCGTACTTTTGCAGTTCTTAAAGGGGCCCTGCAACACTTTTTGAGCATGCTCAGAAAACGCTGCCGATCGGTAGTCCAGGCTCTCGAGAACACGCGAGCCAAATATTATAGCCCAGCACGCGGCGTGGAATTCACAATAAATTCTCAAAGTCAGCCAGAAATTGCTTTCTCTTCTCTCGACAAATGACGTTGCGTACCCAAAAATCACTCGTCACCGACGAGAGATTTTTTTTGTATCAGCCATTGGCTGATTTGAGCATGGCGCGCTCGGTAGTTACAGAGGCCGCCGCGGGAGGCCGCGACTTGTCCACGCGTGCGCGCGCGATCGCAATGAAAATAGGCGTATTCGAACAAAAAAAGAAAGAGAAAAAGCGCTCAAGATCACGAGGCGCGCGTGACGTATTTTCTTTCCCCGTGCCATTCCTCCCTGCTTAGTTCCCAGCGCTTTCGACGGGACGAGAGAAGAGAGAATGCAATTGCAGCGTGCGAGAAATCTTTGTAACTCCACTCGTACTGGACGGATTCCAAAAATTTTTTGCAGCAATGAATTCGTGAGGCAATAAGCTCCTTTACTGAATCCATTCCATGGCTGCTTGGAAAAGTGTTGCAGGGCCCCTTTAATGCATCTGATGACATCAGCTTTACGGGGCGTTCATTCTTAACTCGACAAAACTATCAAGATGTCTTTTCTACGTTCAGGAATTACAGAAATGGAATTGAACTGCCCGGCCATTCCCGGAGTGGGAATGGGCTAAGTTTTTTCATTCCAAGGAATTGAAAGGAATGGAATTGCGGCAAGTTCTAATTCCCCGGAATGGAGTTGGAATGGAATGGAGGCGCCCATTCCGCAACACTGGTGGCAATCGCACAACAATGTTTGTAAAAAAAACATTGTCTTCTGCTCGTAGCTCTCGCATTTGCTGGCTGACGTTTCGCGGGGTACTTGGTTGACCTGCATACTCTAGCGAAATAGTTCAGCCGTCCGCAATTTCGGCATGTTTTTCCTTATGCTGGATACATGTCACTGCGGTGCATTTGACCCCCCACATTTGTAGCAAACATTTTTTTTCTGTTGCGACTGGGTTTTCCGCTATCAGTCTTTGCTGCATGCTCTTATCCGTTGTGCCCAAAATGATTCGGCTGCGCAACATGCGATCTTCAAGATTCTCAAATTCACAGTTCTTCGCTAACACACGCAGTTCTTCGCTAACACTCGTTAAACGTTTCGCCTGCCTTGTGGTTTATTGAACCGAAAAGAAATTCTTGAAATGTCATGTTGGTTGCGGGCCTGTAGTGCTCGTCAAATTTCTTAATTAGAACTTCAACATCATTTCTGTCTTCCGCTTCCTCGAACTTGAAGGTACTGTATGCCTTTCGAGCTTCTTCGCCTATGGTAACTAGTAACGTGGCTGCTTGAACATCCTACGGGTATTCGTTCAATTTTGTAGCAGTGGAAAAGAGTAGAAACTCACTTTTCCAAGGTTTTCCAGGCAACCCAAGGGTCCCGTGACGCCTCCATGGGCTTTCACGCATCAGCTGGGTTTCGCGGCCACCATGTAGCGAGGCCAGCAGTCGGGTGAGCAACTTTATTGCCGTTTAGTTAGTGCTATATAAAGAGAAGAAGCGGGACGTAACATGTCACGTGATTACAGGTGTTACGTGACAGCTGCACACCCAGCCGTGCTACAGAAACGAGCTTCCAAAAGTGAAGCCCAAACAGGGTCAATCCGCTTGTGGTGCTGCGATCGGTAGTCTGCAGTGTGTCGTCGTTTAAGAGTTGCGCGTAGCTCCACCGAAGTGGGCCTGGGGTAGAATGCCCGCTTCCCACTCATTAGGCCCGGGTTCGAATCGCAGCTGTAGATGATGTATTTTTAAATGCGAAGCATTTCTTTGCGTACTGCAAGCACTTTCAGCGTTTCGATCTACGTATCTATCTATTGTCACGTGGATGAAGGCAGGAGTAGGCTTCTTCGAGGTGAACCTTTTTATTTGGCCGAACTTGTGGCCGGGAAACCGGAAGTCAAGCTAGAGCAAGCAACGCACGCGGTGCACTGATACACTGATAGCGGCGAACAGAGCGCCGACCGTCATCGTTGGAGCTGATCATCGTTGGAGCGCGCCGGCTTTTATACATCAAGCGTCAAACATTCTAGCCTTATCACTATAGTCGTCGCGCAAGCTCTGGAATAATCTTGAGAGTTCGTGTGTTGTGCGCAATGTTAAGAAAACAATCTACTACAAACGTCAAGCTTCTCGAACACTGAGGCGCGATCTGGGCCGAGCATTGCTCACAGTCTTTGTGGGTTTAAACAGATCACATCAAAATAACACGCGTGGCACTATCTATCTAGCCGCCTACGTCTGGGTGCTCTCGTCATCGCCTCCTTAACTTGGGGTCGACCAAAATTAGTATGGGAGTGTAAGAGGATTTGACGAATACGCCTGGCTGGTCGTGACTTGAATTACATGAAAATCCCGTCGTGTACGTCGTCGAACTCATTTCTCCAGACACGTGTGGCTCATACCCGTATGCCACGGGCCGCGGTATGCGGGTTTGCACCACAGGTGTTTGACACTTTATATCTACCCAGGAACGGCGACGACATACATTGATAATTTAAATGCGAGAGCTTTAAGAAAAACTGACATCGGCGGCGTTGACCCGACGAATGCAAAGAATAGAAATCAGAGTCCCAGCAGGAATCCAACCCAAGCATTCTGCTTTTAAATCAAATATTCTACGACGGAGCCACTCAGGTCTCGAAACTGCTTTGGAAAAAGACTCTATGCAGGCGTAATGTTGGTGAAACGTCAGTTGTGTTTGAAGTGCTGGCTATCTAAATTTAAAAACATTGCATATGTACACCTTTGATGAAGGAGTCTTGTCCGGTTAACGTCAATTGTATACTTAAGCGCCATCCACTGTAGTTGGTTTACGTAGCTCTATGCATGGCTACCATCCTCGCAAGCACACGCGCTACATATCAGCTTACCACTTCAGGTGTTCGGAATACCCCTGTTTCTGTTGGCACCGTTACGAAACTGTAAACAACACATTATATCAAACCTATACGACTGTTTGTCAGTGCGTACAACATTTGTACATATCTCTAGCGCCTTTTGGTAATGTTTCGCTCAATAAAAAATTACAACCCAGTCACCTTGCATCCGCATGCTTCGCATAATATCGATTCCCGTGGTACTTGGGATCTGCCTAATTTTTGTTCTTAGTGTCAGCTTTTGTAGCTGTATTGGTTTTCCTTTGTTTCTTAAAACTAGTTTCATTTGCTACGTATTGCTGCAAAGTGTGAAGTAAAATCGAAGAAAATTTGCAGTGAGCGTAGTTATTTGCAGCGCCACCACACGGGATTCAAGAAAAACAAAAAATGTAGGAGGCCATCCTTTAGGTATTGTTGAATGCCACGCCGTGGCGATGCAGATAACTAAGCTCACGGTCAAATTTCATCAATTTTGCTTCATGTTTTGCGTTAACTTTTGTAGCAATACCTATAAATTGAGGCTAGTTTTAAAGAACAAAGGAAAGCGACTACGGCTATAAAAGGTGACCCCAAGAATAAAAACTTCCCCATCTGCCGCTAAAGGGAACCCTGTGTGGATGCGAAGCAGCGGAAAGATGGCTGGCTTGAGCGGGAAAAATGTCGCCGCTCTTGTTTCGCGGCAGCGGCTTGGGCGCTCATCGCGGGACTGCACAGGAGAGAGAATGACGCGCGCGCGCTCCGTCATTTTCATACCGCGGAACTACCGTGGCGCGCCCAGCGGACTATGCAGCTGTCACACCACCTGCCGTGCGCGCCACTCCGTAGAGTAGAGGATTCCTAGAGGAGAGAGTGGGTGAGGGGACGCGCATGCGCTGCGGGGGTGTGAGACGCGGGAAGGAGGGACGGACAAAGCCCCTGCAAGCACATGCAAGCAAGATCAAGGAATGGAGTCAACGGGACGAGGGCGCCGCTCCCTAGAGTAGAGGATTCCTAGAGGAGAGAAAGGGGGGTGGAGCGTAGCAGAGGAGAGAGAGGGGGGAGGGGACGCGCATGCGCTGTGGGGGGTGTGGGACGCGGGCACCGCTCCGTAGAGTAGAGGATTATTCCTAGAGGAGAGAAAGGGGGGAGCGTAGGAGAGGAGAGAGAGGGGGTGTGGAACGCGGGATGCGGGGACAGACAAAGCCCCCCGCAAGCACATGAAGCAAGATCAAGGAATAGAGTCAACGTGGGCGACAGACACCACCGGTAGTGCGTGTTATTCTTTGCTTGCACCCACCACCTGCCTAGCAATTGCTAAAAGGCCACTCTGTGCTCTCGGACATGACTCTGGTGACTGTAGTGGTGGGGTTGGCCTTATTGTGCTACAGTGTTCTGGTTCGCATAGTGGGTGCTTCCCTACTTCATGAAAGTGACCGGACGCCGGACGCGGTACGCGGAACGCGGGAGGGACGGACACAGCCCCGAGCATAAGATGCTTCGCATCTAATAAAAACTTATAATTCTACAGCGGCGATTCGAACTCGGGCCTTTTGAGTGGGAAGCGGGTATTATACCCCTGCGCCACGTTGGCGGAGCCGCGCGCCACTTTTTAAAGGACGACACATTGAAGACTAGCGATCGCCATGCCACAAGCCGATTGACCCTGTTAGGGCTTCACTCTCTGTACATTGGAGCTGTGGCCGTTCTTAGCACTCCCCTGTTCTAGTACATTCTAATATCGTAAAGGCTGTCGAAGAACAAGTGGAAGAAGACTTACGTTAATATCATCATCAAGCGCTCGAAGAACAAGAGGAAGAAGACTTCTCTTTGATACGATCGCGCGCTCAATATGCTAGATTTTGCAATGACTACATCTGCGACAGCTCCTCTGGCGACCAGTAAGTTACTTGGCGGTGAAATAATAGTTGTAAAATATATTGGCAGCTTCGCAGAAATGGTGCCCAGACTGAAGGAAGGGCGGAGCTGGGTGGCCTTCCTTGTTTGTTTTCAATTGCTTGCTTTCTCTTTCTTTCCCTTTCATAAATTTCATACCTGAATACCCTACAAAAAGGTGGACGGGAGAGCACCCTCCGTTGTAGTTGAAGTGGTTGAGTGTCGGACGCGTAATTCGAAGGTTGTGGTCCGGGTTCGGGTCCCAGTGACAGAAAGGGTGATTTTTCGTCCACTTTACTTTCTATCTTTTCAGTGAGCATCATTACAGCACAGTTAACAAACCAAAAATAACGTCCCCTGTGATTTCTGTGGCTGAACTACCTGCGGGTTTCGTTTGTGTCCCTTTCTCTGTTTGTTGTACCTGTTTTTGTGTCTGTTGCTTTGGATTTCTTTCTTTCTCTGTTTGTCTATTTCTTTGTCGCTCTTTCTGTCTTTATTTCGCGTTCTTCCTTTCGATCTCTCTCTGCTTCTGTCTTTCTCTTTTTGTATTTCTGTAATTCGTCCTGCTCCGGGGACGGACCAGGACGAGTTTTTCGGCAACTAAGAAGCTTTTCTTTCTGAGAAATCCGTACGGATTTCCTTGTGGCTTCGCGCTACAAACCGGTGGTTGTCTTTTTCCTTTATTAACCCTTCCGCCACATTGCGGGATTCTGCAGAACTCATTTGCATTAACTTCCGTTCTCTCTCTCTCATTTCTCTTTCTCTATATTCTTTTCTTTCTCTCTTTCACTTGTTTCGCGTACTCCAATCGCCGTGCAGAGTTGTCGTTCAACGCTCGCAGATGCTGTACTCGCTGGTGGGGCTTGTGCAATTCCTGTAGCGCTCACCCATCTGTGGGTTTCTGGGGACACCAGAGTTTTACAGGCGACTTAAACAGCTCCGTTGTTAAAAGTATTCCTCTTACTCGTCTGAAGGGGACGAAATGTCAACTTCAGCAATAATTTCGCAGGCTGGTCAGCTACGCTCATGCAATCGCATCATTGAAGGAAGAAATAAAACAAAGAATGATTCTGTATAAAACACCAGTAACAAATATCGGGAAAAGCGACGCAAAATAAATTTAGACTCTAAAGTTAGAAAAAAAAAAGAAAATGGGGAACATAACGGAACGGAGTGCCATCGTCGTGCGCCAAGAATTAATCCTATTTGCAGAAAGCCGAACCGCAGTGGCTTGTCATCTATCTGCTTATGCGGAAAATTGAATCTCGCAGCCGTTGCTGCGGAAGATAAAATCAGTCGAACAAGAGAAAGCGTTTACCCTGATCATGGCCCCATCGATTACACGCAAAAAAAGAAAAAGGATCGCTTGCAGAGGACTTTTACACTCGGAGATCGTATTTCGCGGCAGAACTGGCACTTTCGTTTGAAAGTTGCGAAATGAAAGGACAAAAGAATGATAGAGAAAGAAACCATTAGCCGCAGTAGCGCGAAAAATATAGCAAGTGTTCTAAAAACACTAAGACCGCTGTGTAGCTAGTGTCTTATTTCGCAATGCAAAGTGTGCCTTACAAGCCAGAGAAAGGCTCTGTAGTCACCCATTTCTATATATAATAAAAGTATCCGGGTTTTACGATCCAAAACCATGATACAATTATGAGGCACGCCGTAGTGGAAGGCTCCGGAAACCTCGAGCAGCTGGTGTTGGTTGACTTGCACTGGCATTGCACAGTCCCACACACATCTGCCATTTCGCCTTCATCAACATCCGACCATCGAGACTCGGATCAAACCCTCGAAGATCTCGTCACTAGCGGTATTATTTGTAAAATTCGTTCAAGGAACATTGTAGTAGGGTAAGCATTTGGGCTTGTAGGTTCACGATTTCCAGTAGAAAACTGAGCTAATAAGACCGGACGAAGAAAGGACACAAAACACGTTTTCACTTCACGAAAAATTATCACTATATTCAGTGTTTGACAATGCACTTGATTTTCTGCGCATGTGTGTTTCCTGCACATATTTGCTGGCGAAGCCTCAAACTTAGATGAATGTAGCGCCTGTCCTGTCTATCTCGTTCGTCTGAATGTCTTGCTTTTGTGCTCGAAAAATTTCCAATTAGCTACAGTGAAACCTCGGTGATACGAACACAGGTCATACGTATTTCGGGGTGATACGAATTCTTCTTTGGTCCCGGCCAAGGCCCATTGGCCTGCAGTGTAATGGAGTGCGGTTGTTGCGAACCGATTTTCCCCCGCGACGTTTCATACGAACGTACGCTACCACAGGTACGAAGAGGTGCTGTCCGCGGTGTCGCGGAAGACGCGCCAAGCCCGCGCGAGCGCGGGAACGCAAGCGCGCGCAGGCGCGCCGCACAGCCAAATCGGTAGAAACACGTAAATACTTTTCTTACGGTGAGAATAAACCTCCAGAGACGCGTCACGGCATTCAAGATTGTGCGCTCGAATCTTTGAGGCTCTAATGTACCTCCATGTGCCTTCGCGTTTAGATTACAGAAGGCATTGTCGCCATACTTCTTTTTTTTTCTAGCGCATCGACGCGGGCTGCTGTCGTTTTACTGTGTGGACACCTGCCTTCCTCGTGCACCAGACATACCATGAAAGGTGGACGAGGACCAAAAGAAGGCGAGGACGGTCTTGGCGAAGGAGTCAGGCCCCACAACGTCAACGTGCGCGACTGTTGACGTCGCACTTGTGCAGGCACGACCATAAATCTCCCAAAAAAGATCCCCATCACCTCCGCGACAACAAAATCGTAACATGGGACCGCGGTTCCGAAATTTTGTGGCCTTGGTCTATCGCGTCAAAGCGCTTCTTCCGTTACTTTGGCCACAATACATCTGAAAACAAAAACTCAACTGTCAGTCACACAGAGTTCTTCCTGACGTTGCTGCGGCCCTGAAACACGATAAATGAAAATGTACGCCAGCTTTCTTTTGTCGCATGCTAACCTTCCATGCTTTCTGGTGATACGAATTTCGGATGATACGAATATTTTTGTTGGTCCCGTGAGATTCGTATCACCGAGGTTTCACTGCCCCATCTCGCTGAACTTGAAGCTTTGTTAAAGAATCTTTTATTTGTGCCTCCAGAATGTCGCCCCTAGTGACTACGGAAGTGAAAAACAGCGCTAAAACGACGGGACATGAAAGGACACAGGACAGGGCGCTGTCCTTTCATCTCCCGTCGTTTTAGCGCTGTTTTTCACTTCTGTAAACATGAACCAACCAGACCAAATGCGTACGCTAGTGACTACGATTTCTTCAAGAGTCTCAATGGGTGCCCTGATACTGATTTCGCGAGCTTTTCCGAAAGAGGTGCGAGTGTTCGGACGCCTTTCCAATTTGGCCATACCCAAAGTGACTTGTATTACGTAGACTTCAAAGTGGCACTAGGGGGGCGGGGGGGGGTCGCGTAGTGATGGAAGGAGGAACATGTTCTATAGCTCAAACAGAAAATTCCGCTTTTATCAGTGGGGATGCTTTAGGCTTGGAGTAACTCCGCATAGCGCACGCGAAAACTCGGGCGTGTATGCGATGCAAGAAATGGGCTAGTCCCACAACCGAGTACCGCTGCAGGTGCAAGGGAAAGCGAAGGCATTGGATTAAGAAAGCGGGGAAAGGATAGTGATGAAGAGCGGGGGAGAAGGACGTTGGAGCCTGGCATGGGAGAGAGTAAAGCCTAATAAAACGAGGAGTCCTGAGGCAAGGAGGAGGGAGGAAGCGTTCGGCCGAAAACTCTACTAGGCGAAGTGTTTAGGAGTAAGGAAGGCGGGCGGAGAGGAGTAGGAAGTGGAGAGGAGGAGGAGAGGAATGAAATAAAGCGCAATACAATTTCGAGGCGGGATTCGAGTCCACGTATCCACGGTCCAAAAGGCGAGCGTCATAATCGGCTATCCTGGCGCGGTAGTTGAATAAGCATTTATGGGAACCATATGATTGCGTTCCTATGGGTGACAGTACCAGAATAATATAGACAGAAAGAGAAAGAAAGGAAAAGAATGAAAGACAGAAAGCAAGAGAAACAGAGAGAAGGAAGATGTAGAGATAAACTGGAGGCCATAGAATCACAAATAAAGCAGCTCATACTCATAGCCATGTTAGTTGGTGTGGTGGCCGGGCTGGCTGACCGTGACTGCAAGCCGGACTTTCAGCCGAAAGCGGAAGAAAGCACCGTCCTGCGAGCAGGTTGCTTGGATGGTGGTACCAAAACCAGGACGTGTCTCACCAAAATCGGGATGTTTGGTCACTTTAGTCATGCCACAGTAGGCGCGCTTCAGCAAATCGCCGCAAGGCGGCGACTCCACGCGATATCGCGTAGAGTGCCTCGATGCGCTCGTTCGCCTCCGCTCCGTTCAGGGTGGAGACAAGCGCGTCGTCTGCTACAGCGGTCGCCATTACTGATCCCAATCGTCAATGCGCGCACTGCCAGCGCGCGGATTCGCAGCCTTTTGCTCACGAGTAAACACACTTTGGGCTGGACTTGCCTTCGCAAACGCATAATCATTCACGGATGTCGCTAGTTATAGGTTTGTAGGCACGCATCACAGGAAGTAATTCGAATGTTTCGCGCCTAAAGGTGTTGCAGAACGTAATGACCCTCACCGCCGGCGCGGCCGCTGCGCTGTTGGCTGCGGCAGAGTGGTGCGCAGCTGCTTTGGATCACTGAGAGCTGCAGACATCACTATTCACTTTTATACTTTGCGGGTGTATATGTTCGTTTATTTATTTATTTATTTATTTATTTTTACACCGCATACACACAGCATTTCCCAACATGCATCAGCAGTGATAAATTTGCTGACGTGAGAACACCAAGGTCTACTCGCTGTTTAGCTAAATCTTAAAGCGAATTGAATTCGCGCGCAGGTTCCGAGGCTGCTGTTTTATGTGACTGATTGCCGGATATATTCGTCCTCGTGTCCTCCTATTGAATGCCTATTTAAAATATGGCTGTATTTCCCATTTCGAGAAAATACTAGCGAAAATGCGGTAAGCATCAAAATGTCCGTTTAGCAATCGCAGCGGAAACGACTGCACTCTGTAATGCTTTAATTTTTAGGAGCGAAGCTCCTTAGGCTCTCACGGTGTCCGTTGTCGCAGTCGGACCGAAACACAGGTGTTACATACCGTACAAAGAGCGTTCATAGCGCGCATATGGTTTAAAAATAGACCGTACTTTGTCCGTCCGTCCGTGCATATATCCGTCCATCCGTCCGGGCATCCATCCGTGCATCTGTCCGTCCACCCGTCCGTCCATCTGTCCGTCAGTGCGTGCGTCCATCCGTCCGTGTATCTGTCCGTGCGTCCGTCCATCCGTAAGTCAGTCCGTCCGTCCGTGCATCTGTCCGTCCGTCCATCAGTCCTTGTATCTGTCCATCCGTCCGTCCGCCCGTCCGTGGATACGTCCATACGTCCATCTATGCGTGCGTCCGTCCATCTGTCCGTCCTTTATAATACTAGTCGGCGACTTCAACGTAGACATTATAGACCTTAGGACCTAGCTTCGCTCCGTCATCGGCATTCACTTCATGAATCTACAGCCATTTTTTTCAACGCCGCGAATTCCGCATTGAAGTTAATGACCGCGTATGGTACACAAAAAAGCGTTCCTTCAGGGAGGTAATTCTGGAAAATTATTCCACCGGACAACGAAAAAAAAATTCTATTTGTCGTTCTTGTTCCGCAAGAAAACACAACTCGGAGTGAATAGTTGCAGTTCATTACAGACACGACAACATTCATAATAACACGTTCATGCATCAAAAAAGAAGAAGAAGGAGAAGGAGATGCCCGCGACAGCGAACGTACGATTTCCAAGCACATCCCGAAAACAACGCCAAATTTATGAGAACGGTTCAAACGCGATAAAACCATTTGGCGTTACGAGTTAGCTCAACGTTCGAGGCACCAACACGCAGTCAAAACCAAATACATAACTTGTAATAGTCTAATGTGTGGCTGCGTTGCTAGTAATATACACACCGTTTTAAAAATCATCCCAAAAGTACCCGACGTGCTTGCAATACTCACGCTGCATACACGAGAGGCACTCGTCGGCTGCCACTTGCCACGCTTTATTCTCACAGTCCATAAAAGTCTTCTTTTAGGATCCCTTGGGAATGAAAACATCTTCCATTCATTCCTAGAATGGTTCGTGCACTGTGGCACGCAACATCCAGTCATCTCGCGGGACTCACGACGAATCAGACGGGCGACAAGGCGGCAGGCGCCTCGTGCACGTTTAAAAAAAGCGCGGCGTGGGCTAAAACATGGCGGACGCGCGAGGCGAGGCGGCGTCAACCTTTCAAAGAATGGCCACACTCTAAGCGTGGGCGCGCGCATCGAGGCACTCTAATATCGCGGCCAATACCGGCGTCATGTCAGCGCAATGTCAATTGCGTTTGCAGTGTCGGCTAACCGGTTTGATGACAATGTAATAAACATTACATATCTACTTCTATGACTCAGCAAGCTATAGTCAAGTGCTGCTCGACCCTGAACGAGTAGGCAAAGGGACCGCGACTGATACGCACGTCATCGCACCGCCGTGCACTTCCTTTCGACAAAACGGACGCATGTGCTCCAACGGGAGTACCGTTCTTGCATCGGAGAATGAGCTAGCCTTTAGCCGCCAGTGAAGTCAGTGTGCCTCCTAAGCCGTCGATACACAAATAACTAACAATTTACACAAAGATGTCAATCCACCTCGTTACGCTTGGCTCAAAGAAAAAGAAAAAAAAAAAGATTAGGGATAGTCAGCTACTCGCGGAATGCTCTGCGTGGAATCGATTCTCAAATTTCTCAAATTCTGAAATCGATTCACCAAATATTTTTCCAGCGTAATCCAGGTTGTGTTGATTCAATGGAAGCAAAGCGTTAAAATATCAAAAAGCCGATTTTGCCTTCAATTGTCTCAGCTTCCTGTTTGCAAGATTTTACCACGCCTGTCTTTAGGACTTTCCAGAACGCGTTTTGTGTAAAGTAGCAGAAAGGCCTTAAGTACGTATACTGCTTCTAGCACGTATACTGCCTCTGGCATTATATTGTAAGAGAATAAATGACAGAGCAAGAATTTTACAAACTAAGAAATGACACAGAATCTGCGGAACTGAACAGGCAGATTACGTTCCGTGGCCTCAAAATAAAATGCGATGTAAATTTCATATTCAATACTTGCTGTTAAAGTCGACGATATTTAAGGTGAAACAAAGGATACCCTTTTAACTTTTCGTCCATAGGTTTCGCAGAATACAAACACAATAAAAGAGAGGGAGAGAGAGAAAGGAAAAGAAGAATTGAGATTACTGGTTTCCCCCAACATCAGCGGATGTTTCGTTGTTGGCCTGCCTACGATCTTTTTTTCTATTGAATTCAGCTTATCCATGTGCTGACGTTAAGCCTCTTTGGTTCTGCTGACGCAAAGGACAAATCCATTTTTCTCAATATTTAATTTTAGACTGCCGTCGCGCCTGACGTGGGCAGAATTCATAATCGTGTATTATGCTTCCATTCATGCAAGCTACTTGTCTTGCAGTAAAACTTTCGCTGACGCACCAAAAAGTTTCGAGCCATCGAATATGCGAAACACTTGAACATACGCGGCGTTCTTCAAATTTTGTGGTTCCAGCTTCCAGAATCATGCAGCAGCGAGTTTAATGCAGCTTTACTTTTAAGCGCCGGGGAACAGCGCACGCGAGAAAACAATAGAAAAATGCGATTCTCTCAGCGCACGCTACTCGACTTACCAGCTTAAAGACCTCACTATAACCTTTTCTGAGACTTTGTGGAACAATAGCATTCAACGAAATTGTCGGGCGTTGAGTTTTCAATTCAAGCACGATAGACGCTTTATGAGAGCCGCACTAAGCCTTATTTCATTTAGCTACTACAGAGATTTGTGTAGCTGCTACACAATCTCCGCATAATCGACGGTTCATCAGTCTCAATGCTTATGCTCCTAGGGGATATGGAGGGAAGAGCGGGTGAAACGCACGCTCCCTTGCTCAGAAGTGCGCGTCGCTATATAGGACAATTTGTCGCAGAAGCTGCAACGTAACGGCAAGCCCATCGAACTCCCGGGTCCTAAATAACGCGCAAAAAGAATGTAGCGTATACAAGAGCGTTATAGCACAAAAAACAGGGAGGGAGTGTCACGCTTACGCGAAATCCCCGTGCTCACGGCGATTAGGCGAGACACCACGCCGCCGGCTAGATGAGCCTATTATGACGGTCGTGTCAGCGCAGCAGAATGGCCCCTCCATAGCACCGTGATGCTCCCTCCGTAGGGAATAGTACTCCCAGTATTATTCCCTAGGGTGGGGCCGTCACGAGCACTCTGTTGTACTCCCACTGCTCTCAGGAGCGCGCTTTGACAAAGAAATTAGTTACCTTGAGCATCGATTGTGATCACGCAGCTTGTTTTTTCGTGCATTTCTTTTATTGCTTTTTTGTTTTATGTTCGAGGTTACAACCTTCTAACCTTGCCACTTGCTTACAAACCTGTTTTGTTAGACATTGGTTCTTGGCTTTTGTTGGTTATTGAATGTCAGAATTTAGCGGTTTTAATCAGTTTTGTACCAACCACCAGGTCATGGTCCTCGTTTGCCATTTTTGCTCGTGTTTATGTTTTCATAAGAACTGCTCTTGCCGCATCTCGTAACCCTTATCAGAATTGATAGTTATACCGCGTCACCTTGAAAGCGTTTTTGTCACTTTTTTTTCATTTTTTGTTCGCTTTCCTGCACGTTCTCTGCCTTTTCAACACAGAAACTGTAGTGACAAATACGGTCATTGGTAGAGGAACGACGAAGAAGACGGTTGTTGTGGTTGATGCTCGTGCTCGTTCAGCTGAGGTCACTGACTGCTGTCTCGTTGCTGTTCGTGATCTAAAGGGTTGCCTAACCTCGACTACTAAACGCATTCTATCACAACCAATTGATAGTCAGCGCTTTGTCCTGCATGTCCTTCGTCCCACAGTCTGCGCTGTTCTTGCACAATACTCCCCCCTCTACCATGCTTCGAAGTGGGGTGACGTATAAGCCGCTGTGAGGAGGCAGTCCCGTGAACCAGAGCAGCGCTGTTGCTGGGCGGCGGATATCAGCTAGTAGGTACTGCTGGGTAGCCGTACGGGTGACTTAAAGTTAGAAAGACTCAAAAACTTGTCAACAACCTGTCAAAAACCTGTCGCTTCAGAATGCATTGTATGAATTTTGAAGCGCGAGCGCTGCCAAAGTGGAGTAGAAGCTTTAGGCGTCCAAAGAATAAGCAAGACTGCGTACGAATATATTTAGACGCTGTTTATATCGATACTGTACTTTTTCGCGTTTAACTTCCCCTGCATAGAACCTGCACCCTGCAACTGGAAACAGAGGGAAAAAAAATAAAAATTATGAAAAAGGCGTGTGGCCCTAAAACCATCTTCCTTCCATTACCGTAAAGGAATGTCATGAAGCTAACTTGTGCACCGAACTCTCACTGAAAACGACGTGAATGCTGTAAACGTTTTATATTGTATTAAACGATATATCAAACAAAATCCTGTTTTGTTTTTGTTTTTTTTGAGTGCGTGAGATTGGTGCAGTGGCTTCGACTGTATTTTGCATGCCCGTGTTCAGTTTACGGCGACATTGAAAGTTGTCGTGGCTTCGTCGAGTAGCACCAGGACGCTTAAATGTTAATCAAAGTAGGTTTGCGATGATAGACATGCTATAAAAGTTCGTGCGTTGTGTTTCGTGATATGGGCAAGTTTTCCTTCATTATCTACATTTTCAGATCCCGATACGGCAAGGCCGATGTTTAACAAACTATATTTGTTCGTAAGAAGCCCAGTTTTCAACGCGTTTTTCGTTAGTGCCTTTCATCTTGGCACCGGCCTTTTTGAAGTTTGTGAGTGGTTTTCAGGGCAGTTGTTTCTCTTGTTGCTGAAATCAGCTTTCGCAACCATACACTTTCGAGACAGACAGTTTTTTTTAGCGTAAGTATTTTGCTAGGCATCGCAATCAATACTGAAAAATTCGTTAGTTGGATATTCACATTCTGAAGAAACTGCGCACAGAAGCCACGTACACATGAATCTAGGTATGCACTGTATAAAAATAAAACATTATCATAAACATCCTCAACAAGAAATGTAGCATGAATGCAGCAATATCAGCAAGCTTCAGTGTGGACAATGCAAGATGAACAAATTCGAGCTCCCGTAGCCAAGTAATATGAAAAAAAGAAAAAATGATTTCCTACAGTACTCTGTAGGGTGGTAAGGTGGTTCAATTGCCACAATAATTTGTATTTTGTTTTTGTTTCGTGTGACGTGTTTTTTCGATTGGTGTCGTCCCCAAGTAATGCTGATATGCCAGAACAGCTTTTAGCACCGAGTTCGACTCAGGCTTTCTCGAACGCTAAACCTCGTAAAGCTTAAACCAACCGGGAACGCATTGGAATATATATATACAGGGTGTTTCAAGAAATGTGTCCACTATTTTTAAAAAATCAGCAAAATGCGGTATTTGCTGGCAGTCTTCACAATTGCTTTTTCTGTAGCGGATTCCGCATTTTCCTGATTTTTTAAAAAATAGTGGACACATTTCTTGAAACACCCTGTATATTCTAATAAGCGAAGAGGGAAGCTGCAAATGATTAGAGTTCTATGAAAATATTGAGAAGGCATGCGAAGACAGCGTAATACATATCTCCTGTCTCCGAAGACATAGACACCATGAGAGAGCGCGCTTATACTTTTCCCACACTGCCTCCTTTCCTAGCTTCGCCAATATTACTATAAATATTGACTCAGCTGAAATAAGCAAAAAAGATTGCCGTTGCGCCACGCAGAGATGGCGATTCATTAATAGATGTCCAAGTTTTCACTAAGGCCTTGTAGAAAATTGCACACTGTGTTTTAAAACTATTCAACAAGGATGTCTTCATTCTGAAAACGTAATTTTTCGTATGATTAAAGCAAAACAAAGTCTGAGTTCAACCAGTCCTAGAGTTGAGTCTTCTGAAGGAAATTATCAACAAAATATATCCAGCCAAAAGTGAACGGACACAGAAAGCGAAGAAGAGAGGAAAGCGGCTAAACAGAAGGCAAGAAAATTATCCGCACCGTGAAGAGGAAATCGCATGTTGTAGGTTTTACATTTGTTACAGTTGGGAAATACAACAAGTTTCTTGTATTTGGTACATGATTTCTGCATTGCAGAGCCGCATTGGGCTCGATCACACAAATTGTACCTAAATATACATCACAATGCTTCTGGTGAAAACTGTACAAAAGGCCAAAGCGAATAGCCCTTAGATTCGTGAGGTCACATCAGTCACTGTAGAAAGCATTACACACACAAAAAAAAGCCAACATCACGATATATTTATGAAACACCAGAAAACACTGCATAGTAAAAAAAAATTGAAGGAGACTTTGTACATTTCAAAGTGTGTACGGCGAAAGCGTGTGGCCATTCGACTGACTATACCATGTCTTTTTTCTTTTACACTCTCAGTGGGATAACACGAATGTGTGAGTGCTTTCTTGCTTAATTTTTTACCGCGAGTCGCACAGAGACGCGAGACTAATCTTCCTCCGTTCGCATGTGTTCGTATTTTCTCGCGCTTTGCGCATCGTGCAAACGCCATCCGCGTTCCAGTGCTTAAATTGATGGACCTTTTGTAAATTCCAGAGTGTGTTCCTGCGAACGCCTGTGTCCATTGAGACGGCGTCGGTCAGAATGATTCCAAACGCTTGGCACAGCGACGCTACGCAAGCAAAGCGCGAGCGCTGTAGAGTCCGACGCGACCGGCGTCCGTTTGCGCACCCCGGCGGCCACCTGGCTCCGTGCCAGGGCTCGGACGGACGGACGGACGGACGGACAGATGCCGGACGGACGTGAGCATGAGACATTAAAGGCTTTCGCCTTAATAAAGCCATTTCCATGTCTGGGAAATCTCAGTAAACAGTGGAGCTGGCAAGCAAGCGCCAACGCCTGGCTAACGCAGTTTGAGTTCCTCCTTTTTTCTTGTATCTTTGTTTCTTGATATCTTTCAATATTTACCTGTCTTTTCTTTTCCCTCATCCTAAACCTCGCATCACTCCTTCTCAAATCCCCTCTTTTCTTTCCTTGATGGGTATTAGGTGCCGTATGTCGTGTGACCCCTGGTGTCATGCAAACACATCAGCGGGGCAAAGTGTCTCGTACATGCCACTGCGTGGAGCTAGGCCTCCGCCACGCTCGTTTTGTACAACCAACCCGGCGTGACCATGCCTGTCACGTGACCAGTGCCTCGTTGGCCAATAGCCTTTCTTCCCCCTCTATAAAACCGCCTGCAATAAACGTAGGGCAGCAGTCTCCCGTCAGTCTCGCCCAAAGTCGGCTCTGCGTCGTCACTGACGCGTCCTCCCGTCGCTAGGCCTCTCCGTCGGCCTGCCACGGGGTTACGCCGCGCTCAGCGGCTACTACTGCTGCTACTACTAATACTACTGTTAGTATTACTAGTAGTAGTAGCAGTACTTCATATATATTCTAATGCTACTACTACTAGTAGTACTATTCTGATTACTACTACATTATTACAACTACTACCACTACTACTACTACTTCTGCTTGCCCTGCTGCGGCTACTGTTACGGTTACTCGTACTCCTGCTATTACTACTACTACTCGTACTACTACTACTACGACGATGGTGACGACTACGATGATCCCCGCCACCACCCCCACTACCGCTACTGCTGCTAATAAATAAACTTTCAACAAAAATGCGGCCATCAGATGTCACCCCGCTCACAACAGAGTAGGGCAACACTGTTCTCTGCAATGCAATCCACGCGTCTGTATATCGATGTACCTCTATATTATGCTCCGTCGACCACGACTACACAGCCTTTTGCGGCTCCGCATCATGAGGGCCTCACAAGCCATCATTTCTCTACCACGAAACGCACTGAAGCGCACTAATTGCCGTTAAATCCTCCGTCTGCCTCCATAGGGTATCCGCAGGGACGAAAGTAGAATCTTGCTTTTTTGCTCATCGACACCGCGGCTGCCGGCTAACTTACCGTGACCACCGGCGGCAAGGCTTCGCTTGCGTTGGCAGCGTCGGTCCGTCAAGCTTAGTATTAGGGCAATGCAGACTTACTGAATAGCTTTTTTATGTCTTTTCTCATCCAACCAATTCGCCCTCGGGAGCAAGCATCCCTTAGGAACTATATTTCAGTGGCCTCGCGATAAAAGATAGCGCCCAAAAAAGCGAGCGGCCATTGATGGTACGGCTGAGTTCGTGCCTTCAGGCCGTCATTAGGTTCCTCTTCAGGACGCACCTGTACTCTCAATTTCGCCTATAGGGCCGCTTTCTACTGTCAATATTTCTACGGCACCGGTGCAACAATCAAGCGTTGTTCATCTTTGGCCATTGCAGAATTGCACACATCACGAGTCTACTTGTATTTCAATGATATACTTTTAGTATGCTGCTAAATTATACTTTTTGGTTCAAGGTACACTTTAAGTGCGCTGTTAACTATATCTAGTTCTGTTAAAGACGAAGAACCACCACCACCCGTAGCTACGCAACACGGTTCCGGAATAAATCACTTGAAGAAGGACATGAACTCCGAATCACAAGTATACACTTAGTCGTCGTATTACATGTTCAAACTTTATTAGTTTATCAGCATTTATAAAATGTCCCATTGAATCTTACAACTTTTTCATTTTTATGTGCGAGCCTATATATAATGCTGATATAATTGTTATATCATTCATCCATGAAATTAAACTTTATATATTTCATTTCAACTGGTGCACTACAAGAACTGCTCCTCAACTATATAAGGTTCCAAAGGAGCTTTCAGCCATCCATTGCGAGGACGCCCACAATGGTGCAATCTTGTACTAAAGGTCAAGTAATACTCGATTTTTTCACAACATATTTACTGAGATTATATTTCTGCTCTACACGGCCATACATCGCGCCTGTCTGCCAAAAGACGCTATAGCCCATTCAACCCAATGCTAGCAAAGGCTATGTTCATGTGCACGAAGCCGCTCGCTCGATTTCAATCAAGGCAGCCCCGAAGAAATCAAATTTCACCAACTCTTCTTGCATTTTTTCGAGTACGGTGAGCACGCCACCACAAAGAGCCTACAGCAAAGCGAACAAGATGTCTAGCTGGTCAGGTGTCAACCACAAAGAATGGGATTGCCTGTTGACAGCTTCTCTTAAAATACGTTGATGTTTTCAGGAGGCTTCTTCGTTGGCCCAAGTTCCAAAGCATTACGAGCAACTCTGACAACCGCCTCATTACACGCTATATATACATGCGATGGAATCCATTGAAACTTTGTATTAAGTCATGGCTAGAGAAGTTGACACCTCACCAGCCATGTGTTACAAAAGACAAAGCAAGGCAGACGCCTCTCGTTTACATTGCTTTCGCACGGGGTCAGCGCGTACACAAGCATGGCTCCACAAGATCAGACTTTCCGTGGTGCCCCGCTTGCATAGCCTGTGGTGATATGGAACATTATTAGCCTAAGCGCAATGAACTTGCGAAAGAACGTCAATGTTTCTTTGAAGCCCTCCGACGTTTAAGCTCGCTACGCAGTGTGAATGCTATTAGGTTTCCGATTGGTCAATGGACGTTCGCGGCTACTTTTGATTTTTTAACGTAACAGGGTTCGCTTGTGACTGGCGATGAGCGGCACTTATGTTGGGGTGTGATGTGGTAATATGGGGGGTCAGGCAACACTGTGTTCTGGCTAGGAAATCGGGCATCGCCACGCGCATTGTTGCATCGCACTGCGTGTGACTTCTTGGTAGCCTGCTCGCGATTTTCTTCAAAACCGATATTATTTCAATATAATATGTAACGAGAAAACCGGGCGGGCCAATTGCTTCCAAATCTCGCAAGGCTAGATCCATCGGCAAGCTAGAACACCCTCCTCCTCATCATCATCCTTGCTGGTTGGCGCTGATCGCAATTGTTATTTCTTATAGCTGAATTAAAAACTGACCACGTCGGAACAACAGACTTAGATGTGAATATTTGATCGAGGAAGCTTCGCCAATGTAATAATGGAAGTGATCATGCATTCGAACAAATCAATGAACAAGCTTTGAAACGGCCCTAGCAGGTTCGGATGATAGAACCTAGAAACCTGGAAGGCACACGTAGACATGTTCTGGTTGAAAATTACGATATAAAGGAAGGAATATTGAGAACTTTATTACTCAGGTGGTGTGTGCAAAGTAGAACACAAAACAAAACGCCTTGTATTTTTGAAGGAGAAGCAGAACGCAATACTATCAAAGAACGTTTAAAAACATTTGCAAGAAAGACCAAGAGAAAGGAGGAAGGAAGAATGCTGAAACACTTTCACCGTGAAATACAATCCCCACATGGAAAACGCACAATAACCACAGTAGAAAACGTACTAACGAAGCGATTGCTTTATAATAATGCTAAAAACACACAAAACATGTCAACTTTCACGCTTTTGGCTCAATAATTTCGAGTCTCTGGTCTATGTTCCCGGTACTACACAAAAGTAATAACAGCGTCGGTTCCCCACCGCGGCTGCACCACTCGGCCTTTTGGTCCGCCGTCTACGGAGCGAAGCCGCAGTACCTCTGGCACGTCCTCATGAGGATGCCGTCGTTGGACCGAGCTTGACTCCAGGTCGCGCCCCGCAGCTCACAGGGCGTTGCTGCGACGGCTGGGGTACGACCTTGCCAAGAGCTCTGATTGCAGCCTTCGGGCGAAACCCCTGCCGCTGCCACCACTCGTCCGCGCCTCTGCCCGTTCCAAGCCCTCCGCCGTATGTCCTCTCTCCCGGCCACGTCGCCTCTCGTGCCCGTGTTCTACGTCTTCTACATGTTCTTTCTTGAATTCTCTTTCAAGATACCGTCTTCTTTTCCTTTCTTTATCCTATATTTCTTCATTTGAAACCTTTCTTTCGATTTAGTTCTTCCTCTTCTTCATGTTCTCCCACAAGTCAATATACTCATGACAAATGGCCACTCTGGCGCCTGTTGTGATTGAATTAATTATCGAGTTCCTTTTCAAATATTTTATGTCTGATCATCACACATCGTCACTCCCACGAAGTTATGCACGTGGCGTCACCAAGGTGCACACTGTCCATTGGTACACATAGAAGTATTTGTAGAGTCAAATGTAGCTGCTTTATATGCAATTCGTAACAATACTGATTGTAAGAAATTACAACATCTAACATCTAGTACCACTTGTAAAACGTACTACTTTTTTACAAGGATTCACAGCCTTCCTTTTGTATGCCTAATGTGCCCGCAATACTTATATCAAAGAGCGCACTTCTGTCGATTGATGTCGCAATGGTTTTGCACATAATCTGTAACTGTAGATGACAGAAGCACGAGGCAGAAACTCCATCATCCCTTTAAGTTTCTCCTGTTAACTTACTATTGATTTTCGCGGTTATCCACACGACATCATGTTTCTGAGATCTGATTGAGCGCGTCCGTCTGAGAACTACATTCATAGTTACTTGCACACATGGAGTTGCTTCTGTTTACAGTTGCCTTGGTGCGCACCAACAAAAAGACATAGTGATATTGTACCGATGATTATTCATTCTGCAACAAAAGCCTGTAGAGGAGCGCTGAACTACGGCTACAAAATTCAGTTGCGCCTCCAGCTATTTGGAGTAATCACGTATTGAACTTTAGTGGTCAATGACACCACTCACATTTAAATTTGATGGTGCTAGGGCGGTTGTTAACCTCCCCTTTTATTATCACTGACAGCTTTCTAATGCATATTATTAATGACTTAAACTGACTGCAGAGAGGTGTTTTTTTTTTGTGCGCGCGGAGTGCAACCAATGTGTCTGGTCATTTTGTCGTGAAGAACGGCAATGCAGAGTCTTTTCATTACGTCGGGATATTGGACCTCAATATTTATTCCACAGAGAGAAGAAAACACGTGCAATCTAAAAATACACACAATAGGTACTGCTAAGCAGGAGGAAACAATTAAACCCCAGTAAGCATAAAACAACACGGACTTAGCGTCGCCGAAGTCTAGCAGTTTATGAAGGCCTTTTTATACTCTTGCATGAAAAAAGTATATAAGGACCATGATAGACATTGCCTGAGCGACACGAAGGTGAGACGTGGAAGTTGGGTCACGGCCGACCACAGTCTGGCTGTGAAGTGTGAGCTCGAGCCACAAAATGTGTTGAAATGTATGGAACATATTACATAAGAGCGCTCAACCATGAATGACACAATTTCCACTTCTTACGAGCGAAATCGTAATAAAGTTAAGCTTCAATTAGAATAAGCACCACAGTTATGGCATTAAATAGTGTCAATATTTTTCATGTATATAGTGACATTTCCTATAATCGCGAACAAACAATTTTAACAATGTTTGCGTAACATAAGCCTTAACGCGATGTAAGTGCTCTTGCACATGTCTAGGTGAGAGGTCATTTGAATTTCACATTCACTGCAAGCGCTAAAACACACTAAAATGTAGGAAAGACCATTAACTAGCATACGTGCAATTTAACAAAAATTACAAAGGAATACCACATGTCTCACAAAAACAAGATGAACCAAATTATAGGCAGCACACTATGCTTTATTAATTTTTAACACGCCAGGGTCCACCAAGACTTTAATGATGTATTTCCGTCAAGGACATGACGTTGATAGAATAGACGCCACCAAATTAGAAAGAAAAAAAAAACTTTTAGAAAATGTTCCCCCGCCAGGAATCGAACCTGCGACTCCTCGGCCCTCTATGGTATGCGCCCGACGCTCTACCGACTAATCTATCGAGCTTTTTTTTCTTTATTTCCGGTTGGACGTCACACACACGGGGACAAGAGAATTATATTACAATACACCAGAAGCATACAAAACATGAATGACACAACAAAAAAGACACAAAAAGCTACCACGGCCTTCAAGCAGTGATAAATAAAATTACAACTTAAAATTCCTTCATATTGAGCAGGGCTTCCACCCTTCCCAACCATGAAGGAACACGTTCATTTGTTTTTTCTACATCGATAAACTTTTTTATACCTTCTTTAAAGTACTGTCTTGCTGGTCTCCTGTCAGGGTCACAGTAAAATCCAGCCATTCGAGAGCGCCATATACTGTGCAAGGCAGTCATCATGATTAAAGTCGAATGGTAATCCGTCCTCATTCTCTATCGCTAAATACCTGATTCCATGAGGGTCTAACGGAAATTCTTTTTTTATAGTCCTTTGCAAAACATCCCAAAAGTATACCCCCTCCCAACAGTGTAGAAAAACGTGGTCAATTGTTTCCGGTTGGTTACAGATTAGACAGTCGGATCCCCATGGCATAAAAAAACCTCTTTCCTCTAGAAAGGTTCTTACTGGAAGTGTGCCGGTGTGTAATTTAAAGAAGAATGTTTTTGCACTTGGAGATACTTGCATTTTTTTAATGCGTTTAAGTACATTCTGACCCTTGCGTGCGGTATATAGCGCTCTGTACATTGGGATGGGGAGCACAGTGTCACATAAATCCTTATAAAGTTTTTTTCTTTCCAACAGACCACAGGTATTCTGTCGAAAAACGGACACTCAAAAATCGAACGCTGGCCACAACTTCCTTCATATAGCCTTGTACTGCACCTGTCATCACTTGAGTGCTCACAACGAACTCCGGCAGGAGTCTGCCTAATCTTATTTGACACACGGTTAACAGGAAGGGGTCGCTTGCCTCACGGAAAAAGAAAAACCTGTTTACTAACTGCTTGATGAACAGATGTGATAGCACAAGGCCTCCGCTCTTCACCCGTCTAAACAAATTCGTACGACTGCACCTTTCCCAGTTGGACCCCCACACAAATATTGCAAACTAATCTATCGAGCCCCAATATAGAAGCTCTACAAACTCGCCTTATATCTCTCCCACATACTCTCTCGCTCGATGCTCTCTGTTGACGGGTCGGGGCGGTGCCGCCGTCCTGTGAGCGATGAGGAAAAGTAATGCGACATGACACTAGCACCAATAGAGAACGATTCGTCGACGACGCAGTTAAAGCATGACCTCCAAGATTGCGCGCCGGCGCGCAATCTTGGAGGCCATGGTTAAAGCGTCTCAATAGCAGCAAAAAACACTCGCCGCGCTAGCATCGGGGAGCCACCCTAGACGCAGTTATGTGTCACTCTAGTTATGTTCTTTGCCTTTCGCTTCGTGTTAGCGTGTGACGGTTCGTTGTCTGAGTAGTGCAGCTTCCACATGCACCAACAGTGTTTCGCCGCCGACTCCTTCGAGTACGATAGCGCCGACTAATAGAACTGCTGCAGTAAGCGGTGCAGAAAGGCAATGATGTCGACGGGCGTATGTGGTGCCTTGGTGGACCGAGACGGGGGCCAGCGGGACGCGGAACGCCTGCGCGCGTTAGAGGCTCAAGCTACCAACCTCTGCCTCCCGTGTTCCTGACGCTCAGTGTGGTAGAGTATCATGAGCACAGGCATAGGTAACCGTATTACTCAGGGAGCGCACGCCGTGCCGTTTCTCTCCTAAATTGACGAGGCTTTGAAGAAGTGCACAGTACCAGTGTTTATTACGTGCTTGTTTGCTTGTTGGTGTCATCTTTGCGCCCGATTCACGATACGCTGTGTCCAGGTATACGTTAAAAAGTCGAACTACCACAAAGGTTCAGTTATGATCATGGGCGATAGTCGTCGCGACAGAGGTGTGCCACAAGGCTTCAACGTGGGTGCATCCACGTCAAACGGTGCTACAGCTGCCGAACACCAACCAGACATTGTACAAACTCTCATAATCACTTCACAATAAGCACTACTTCTGTGAAGACACTTTCACTTTCGTGTTATACCGATTCCTGTGACGCAGGGAATTAGCCATGATTTTAGGTATTTCTTATTAGTTGATTGCGCTTGTATTACCTTGCATTATACCAAGTTTGAACAGAGCGGCTTAACGCGGACAGGGAAGAACACGCGCACACACACACAGCGCTGACTTTCAAATGGCAATGTTCATTTTCATGCGCACGTGACGCATATATATACATACGCTGGCAGGTGAAAACAAAGGCAAGAAAGATACAGAAGCAGAACCCAAACGAGCATGCTTTTGCCGCAGTCGCAACCAGTTGCGATTGCGGGCGCGGAAAGGACTGTCCACACTGGACGTTTCCTCGCAATCATTTTCAGATTGTGAGATATGGTGTGGGTCTAGGGTACTACCGCAACCTTTTCTGCTCGAGTGTCGCTGTCACGCTCATTCGGGCTTGCCCGGTACTTTTTGCTCAGGCGTTCCGGTACCGCCGACAGCAGTCTCAAAGGGTAAACCCGAGTCGCACAGATGCTTAGCCTGGCCCCACAAACTTTCTTCAATTTTATGCTCACAAGACTTAGACAGAGAACTGTGGAAACACGACTGGATCACAGCAGACTTGACTAACTTTGAATGCGAAGATGAAAATGTTAACACTGGCTTATTACCTCGGAGCTCATAGCTCCAACAAACACCTATTGAACAACAATACAGTCCTGTGTCCAAAATTCTTGTGAAATTGTCCTTCGAAACTTCATGGGTCAGTAAGAGAGGGGAAACACATGAGTAAAAATATTCAGGGTAAATTGTGACCCTCGAGTCAGGGTTGTTCAAGTCATTGCGTGAAATAATTAGGTAATCGTCTACAAAGCTGTAGACGCCAACAATCGTCCGTACTGAGCAAATGATCGGGGAGAAGCTTGTTACGGTAAGCCAGAAATAGGTCGCTCAAACAGGGAGCGATGGAGGACCCGATACATGTGCCATTTTTTTTATTTCCCAATGCAGTTGTCCCAAGTCGCGTAGGTTGAGTTAACATGAAAATGGAGGAGCTCTAAAAGCTTTTCACTGGACAAGCCGGAAGCGTTCTAGAATTTGGCCCTCCCCAACCTGTCAATATTGTCTGCAACACATGCCATCGATTCTGGCTGGGGAATTGAGTAAAACAGATCTTTAACGTCAATAGAAAGGACGGCTAGGTTCTGGTCCTGCTTGACCTTACAAAATTCAACAACTTGCTCCGACTTAACTACCAAATAAGGGTCGTCAACAGGAAGCATATTAAAATTCTTCTGTAAAAAGAATGCCAAACAATTGTGCCACATATCGTTTTCGGACAAAATCGCGCGTAGTGGGCAATCATTTTTATGCGTTTTTGCTGTAAAAACTACTTCGATCCAACTGTAACTTTTTGCTATTTCCTATTGCCCGGGCTACGCTTTCGAGATTAAACTTTTTGCACAAGCTCAGTGCCTCATTTCGAAGTTTCATCAGCTAAACGTCGTCATGCGCATTGAACACGGCGCAAACAGACTCCGAGGCTTTTGTCATGTACAAGGCCTTGGGCATCACCGCGAAGCCACCTTTTTCGTCCGCGGATAACAGTGACAGAGAATGTTCCTTCATATACTGAACCGGTGCTAGCCAACGAAAGTTCTTCACCTGATGGATGGGAGCGCAGCAGGTGTCCACACCTTCAAATACGCACCTATCAAACTTCAGCTTTAGGGACTTCCTTAGACACTTGCCTCACCATGGACAGCAGTTTGGGGCGTGACTTCTGAGGCTGGACTGCGAACTTGACAAGGCAAATAATTGAAGGCTGTGAAATAGAAAAAAAACGAATGATAATTGAGTCAGCATGCCATCCTTGTCGCTGTTCGATGGGGATTTATAGACCCGCCACCCTAGTTTTGTTGCAACGGGTTGCGATTGCGGCAAAAGCATGCGTGTGTGGGTCCCCCCCTCTGTATATTTCTTGTTTTGTTTTCACCTGCTGGCGTATATATATATATATATATATATATATATATATATATATATATATATATATATATATATATATATATATATATATATATATATATATATATATATGTATGCGTCACGCGCACACGAAAAGAAACATTGCCAATTGAAAGTCAGCGCTGTGTGTGTGTTTGTGTGTGTTTCTATGTGCGTGAGTGCGTGCGTG